>CM039507.1:37659100-37700498 GCA_022432975.1 Begonia masoniana
AATTGAAGTTGGATCAAAACTTCCCAAAGTATAATAACCGTCCTTAAGGGGAGGGATAACTTCCTTAACAGGTGAAACAATTCACACCGCTGTTCAATAGTTCAATCCTCACTATGTTAATATGCATTCAAATTTATTTTCGTATACTTTTTAAAAAATGTGATGCATGACATACCAACACATTCCAGCATACAAACCCTAATATTTTGTGATATAGGCCCGAAGGCACAAGCAAACTTTACTTACCTGGTCTCCTGGAAAAAACTTGGTTGCAAGCTACTTCGGGTATTACTCAAACCTAAAACCATAGACAGAGCATACATTATATTCCCTCTAATCTTCATTCTAAACCAATAGAAATCTAAAGGAAACTATTTTGGGAACTCTAGTCATTGTGCATTCCCGATTTCAACTTAAACCGAAACCACCACTCGCTTACCGCCTTCTCAAAACCTCATTTATCATCCCTCCTACCAGCAATAGATACAATGTAACAAGAAATAGAAGCAAAACTCACCAAGTTCGGAGGAAATCGCTGGAGGAAGTCGAAGGGGTCTCCTATCGCGCTCTGCTAAGCTGAGGAGCTGAAAATGGAGAGGGAATGAAGTAAATAGTGGCGGCTACTTCATTAATAGTTTCCATAAATACGTTATCCACCTTTAAATTTTTAATTACCCTTATGCCCTTGCCTAGTCATCCACTAACCCTACATTTAATATTGCCATATAAATTATGCCATTAGTTTAAAAGGAATAGAGAAACGGTTTGATAGAACCGGGTATTACAATCTACCCTCCTTAAAAGAATTTTGTCCTCAAAATTCAGTACCTGAATAATTCTGGATGTTGGTCCATCATGTCTTGCTGGCGCTCCCAAGTTGTCTCCTCTATGTTCTGATTGTGCCATAAGACTTTTACCAGTGGAACGTCCTTGTTGCGCAATACATTTACTGCATAATCTAAGATCCTTACAAGCTTCTCCTCATAAGTAAGAGTAGGAAGGACTTCAATGTTCTGCTGTTCTATAATCTGCGAAGGATCTCTAACACATTTCTTTAGCATGGAAACGTGAAACACATTATGAATTCCCTCCAAAGAGGCTGGTAACTGATGTTGATATGCTGCCTTCCCAATTCTCTTCACGATTTGGAAAGGTCCAATATATCTGGGGTTTAACTTGCCTCTTTTCCCAAATCTCACAACTCCTTTAAAAGGTGACACCTTAAGGAAAACTTCATTACCAACATCAAATTCTAATTCTCTTCGTCTTTTATCCGCATAGCTTTTCTGCCGGCTTTGAGCTGTTAAGATTCTTTGTCGGATAAGAGCAATCTTTTCCACTGTCTGTTGCAAAATGTCAGGACCAAACAACTGTGCTTCTCCAACTTCATCCCAATACAATGGAGATCTGCACTTCCGTCCATACAATGCCTCGCCATGCCTATTGTTGCCTGAAAACTGTTATTATAAGAGAACTCAACCAATGGTAAATACTTACTCCAAGAACCTTGAAATTCCAGCACACAAGCCCTGAGCATATCCTCCAACGTTTGGATAGTTCTCTCGGATTGTCCATCGGTTTAAGGATGAAAAGCTGTGCTAAAACTAAGCTGTGTCCCCATAGCCTTGTGCAAACTTTTCCAAATCTTAGATGTAAATCTGGAGTCTCGGTCTGAAACTATGGTGCTTGGAACACCATGCAGTCTAACAACTTCGTGCACATACAACTCAGCCAATTGATCCATCGAGTATGTTATCTTCATTGGCAGAAAGTGAGCTGATTTGGTTAAACGATCAACTACTACCCAAATTGCATCGTGACCTTTTACTGTTCTAGGTAACCCTATAACAAAATCCATAGTTATTTGTTCCCATTTCCATTCGGGAACTGGTAAAGGTTGTAATGTCCCAGCAGGCCTCTGATGTTCAGCTTTGACTTGCTGGCAGACCAGACATGACTCCACATGCTCCGCCACACTTCTCTTCATACCTGGCCACCAATAATGTTGCTTGAGATCTCTGTACATTTTCGTACCTCCAGGATGAACGGAAAGTCTGGAGGAATGTGCCTCAGATAGGATTTCCCTTCTAAGGTTAGTATCAGCCGGAACAAACCATCTACTTCGAAACTTAAGAATTCCATCAGCTGAGCAGTTGAAATCCGACTTATCAGTAGAATCTATGCACAACTTATACTTATTACATTCAGCGTCATTCATTTGAACTTCCTTTATTTTCTCCAAAATAGTTGGCCTCAAAGATATGGCTGAAAGCGTGGCTGACACACTAGACACAGCTTCCAGGTTAAATCTTTGGAATTCTGTCTCTAAAGCTATTGGTATTTCTAGACCCTTCAGAAAAATTAGACACCAACATCATTCAAATCACGTTTTTCATTGACAGAGAAGAAAATCCCAAAGATGTTAAAACATCAAATTACTACTGTTATTAAAACTACTACGGTCAAAAAACTCTCAACATACTTAAGTTGAAACATTGTCAACTAAACCTTCACACCAACTGACACCAGATAAACCACCCCATCAACTGCAAGATTGTTGCATAGTTGCACTCCTCCAACCAGTCTAGTTCTTAGCAAACTCAGTAAACACACCTGCTGCCACTTCTTCACCTACATCACAAAACTCATCTATTAGCCTAATGCTAAGTAAGTAAAGCAATAATGTAATGTAATGCTGAAACATAAATTCCTAAATATGCAGTTTCTACTTTCTCATCTCAGTTGCATATGCATCGTTTCTGATCTAATCCCACTGTGAAATTGGGAGTTGGATCACTTCTCCCAAAGTATAAATATCCACTGACTCATTAAGGGCCAGATTAATTCCCTTAACAGTAAATCTGATTCACATAGCTGTTTCTGATCCCCCTGTTCGATGGGAAGCGGATCAAGTTTCCCAAAGTCTAAATATCCACTGTCTCATTAAGGGGCAGATTATTTCCCTTAACAGTAAATCTGTTTCACATAGCTGTTTCATTATGTTCATTCCTTACCATGCCAACATGCATTCAAATTCATTTTCGTATACTTTTAAAATATGATGCATGACATATAGACACATTCAAGTAAACAAAATCCTAATGTTTTGTGATGTAGGCCCGAAGGCACAAGCATACTTCATTTACCTGGATTCCTGGTGGATACTCGGTTAGGAGTTGCTTCAGAATTGCTCACCTAGAACCATAAACAGAGCATTAAGCCAATCCTTACTATTCCTCATTCGAAAGCATTCAGAAAACCTAAGTGGACAGTTGAGAGTTCTATTCACTGAGCATTCCCAAATTCTACACTAAACCCGAATCTACTCTCATTCATGGAAAATCACAAAATGCGTATCCACAATCTCCACTCAATCATCCTTAGTCACTAAATCAGTAAGAAATCAAGGTAGAACTCAACTAGATTAGAGAAAGGAATCGGGAAGAAAGTGGCATGGGGAGCTCTGCTAAGTTGAGCTGAAAACCGAGAGTGAGAATAAACAGTGGCTGCTAAACCTCAATAAATTCTTCTTTAAATAGGTTATCCACTACTAATTTATAATTACTAAAATGCCCTTACTTATTCCTTCATTAACCTAATCAGTAATTCCTCCCAATATCATCTATAAAACATTCACTGCAAGTTAGTAAAATAAATAGTTCAATGAAACTGGGTGTTACAATCTACCCTCCTTAAAAGAATTTTGCCCTCAAAATTCAGTACCTGAATAATTCTGGATGTTGGTCCATCATGTCTTGCTAGCGCTCCCAAGTTGTCTCCTCTATATTCTGGTTACGCCACAAGACTTTCACCAATGGAACTTCTTTGTTGCACAATACCTTCACTGCATAATCTAAGATCTTTGCTGGTTTCTCTTCATAGGCAAGGGTAGGATAAACCTCAAAGTCTTGTTGTTCCATGACCTGATTTGGATCCCTTATGTACTTTTTCAGCATAGAAACGTGGAATATATCATGTATCCCTTCCATAGAAGCCGGTAGCTGCAACTGATAGGCTGCTCTCCCAACTCTCTTCGAAATAGTGAATGGTCCAATAAATCTGGGGTTCAACTTGCCTCTCTTCCCGAATCTCACAACTCCTTTAAATGGTGATACCTTGAGGAAAATTTCATCACCTACTCCAAACTCTAGTTCTCTACGTCTTTTGTCGGCATAACTTTTTTGCCGGCTTTGAGCTGTTAAGATCCTCTGGCGGATGAGGGCAACCTTCTCAACAGTTTGTTGCACAATGTCAGGACCAAGCAACTGTGCTTCACCAACTTCATCCTAGTACAAAGGTGATCTACATTTCCGCCCATACAAGGCCTCATAAGGTGTCATTCCTATTGTTGCCTGAAAACTATTATTATAAGAGAATTCTACTAAGGATAGGTACTTGCTCCAGGAACCTTGAAAATCCAATATGCATGCACGAAGCATATCCTCTACTATTTGGATGGTTCTTTCGGACTGTCCATCTGTTTGAGGGTGAAAAGCTGTGCTAAAATTAAGCAGCGTACCCATAGCCTTGTGCAAATTCTTCCAAAACTTAGATGTGAATCTAGAGTCTCGGTTTGAAACTATAGTGCTTGGAACTCCATGCAGTCTAACAACTTCATGCACATACAACTCAGCAAGCTGATCCATCGAGTAAGTCACCTTTATCGGTAGGAAATGAGCTGATTTGGTTAGAGGGTCAACTATCACCCAAATTGCATCATGTCCCTTTGTTGTTTTAGGCAATCCTACAACAAAGTCCATCGTTATTTGTTCCCATTTCCATTCGGGAACTGGTAAGGGTTGTAACATTCCTGCAGGTCTCTGGTGCTCAGCTTTAACCTGTTGACAAACTAGGCACGATTCCACATATTCTGCCACACTTCTTTTCATACTTGGCCACCAATAATGTTGCCTTAGATCCTTGTACATCTTTGTACTCTCAGGGTGAACAGAGAACCTGGAAGAGTGTGCTTCAGAAAGAATCTCTTCACGAAGTTCTTTAATGGCAGGAACAAACCATTATTTCTAAACTTAAGGATCCCGTCGGTAGAATGGTTAAAATCTGACTTGTCCGTAGAATCCATGTTTAACTTGAACTTGTTACACTCATCATCATTCGTCTGAGCTTCCTTTATTTTCTCTAGAATGGTATGTAACGACCCTTACCCATACCCTAATTTTTTCGTATAAATTTTTCATTTTATACGTACAAACTTTAAATCTGACATTCGAGCGGAAATAAAACTTTTAAAATCGGAATTGAAATTGTTAACGGCGTTTGAAAAATACTTTGAAAACTATCTAAAATAACTTAAAACCATTAATTAAACAATTAAATATTAAAAGAAAACATTTAAGCTAAAGTTAAATTTTTTTTTTTTATTATTATTATGTTCTGCCAAACGGCAGAACAAGTGGCGATTGATCGCCCCCAAGTGGGCGATCAATCACCCTTCGGCGATTGCTCATGGCGAGCAGTCGCCTTAGGCGATCACACCATCGCCTAGCGATCGCCAGGCAAAGAGGGGCGATTGATCGCCCCAAGTGGCGATCAATCGCCATGCTCTCTGGAATTTTCCAGAGAGCACAGCTCCCTCCCTCCCTTCTTTCTTTCTTTCTTGGTTTCCACATACCCTGCATTTCACACTCGCAATACACAACTCACAACACAAGACACACACACCTCTCAACAATCACATTTCCTTCATCACACACCATTACATTTCACAAAACATACTTCTACACAATAACACTATCACACCCATACATCACACATACTATAGCTCACCCATTTCCCGACTCAAATATAACCAATTTCATAAAAACAAACCGCGTGGTTCCGTTTAAAAGTTTAACATATCCTCCTGTTTTTGAAAATCAGTAAAACATTATAAAATACATTCAATTTTTCCAAAAAATACTTTCTATTAACTATTCAGATCCCAACATCCTATAATGTTCTAACATTTTCTATCCAAAATAATCCAAATACCTATGTACGTCCCCACGGGTCAAAATCACGCTCCGACTGCCAGCGCACTCCCACGGGCCATCTTTCTTCAACGTGCTCATACATCAGGCGGAGGGACGTCTACCTCACCTGTCTCAAAATCACCTACACCGTAGAATTAAACACGTGAGCTAGAAGCTCAGTAAATCTATGTGAATGCTATGAATGCTATGTATGTTCGGTTCACAAATCATATCTTTTCATTTATGTAACCGGGGCTTCACTCTCGCTAGATAGGAGCGACACATCCGACGATTGGATAGCCCTTCGGATCTAACCGGGGGGAAAGCATGCTTCATCCGACAGCCATGCCTGAACCACCGCCACCGACATGACCATCTTTGCATTCATTTACTTTTAGTTAACCTTTTCATGAAAATATACATAGAAATTCATTTTCATGTCGTTCGAAAACTATGATGCGTGAACAGATATCGTGCTATGAACGAAATAAAACAAACAGAAACATACAATAATAAGCTAACAATTAACAACTTAACAAAACATAATTCTATCTACCCGTTTTAAACTACCCAAACACGTCTCCAATTTCCTCGATCGACTCAATTCATACGGTGTAGGCCAAGACGGCCAAACAAGTCACAGAGACTTACCTCGCGTCGTTGCACACCGAGCTCCGTCCACGAGCGTTTGTTTACCTATACATTTCACAATATACGACATTAAATCGAGTCTAAATCATCAAACTCCAAAAATTGCTAACTCCTAACTAAAGAAAAATCCCCTAAACTCTATTTAGTTCGTTGAAGCATTCCGTCGAGCAATTCGCGCTCGACATTTCAAAAACTCCATTAATGGAGGTTTTCAAGCTCCAACTTAACAAAATCTCAAATACACCTCAACAAACCGATGAACTAAGCTCCGATAATCATCAATATGTCTATTAGAGGCATAACTAAGCTCAACATATCAATTTCAAACATCGATTCACGTTTTCGACGAAAACCCTAACAAATCCTAATCGTTTTAAACCATAGAAATTGATATTTAACGTTCCAAAAGTTTAGAGCCTTACCTAGAGAGCGAAGGCGGAAGAGAAACGTGAAGGCTCGAGTCGCCGGAGAAAGGAAATTGCCGTCGAAATGAAGAATCGCCGGAGGAGGAAGAAAAGTCGCGCGGTGAGGGAGAGGGAAAATGGAGAATTACGTGGGTGGGGGGAAAAGAATGAGGGAAATGTTGATTTTAATAATTTTTTGGTTTGCAATTTACCAAATTGCCCTTATCTCATTTTCTATTTATTCCTCCTCAATTCTCGTTATTTAACTAATTATTCGTTTTCTCTAATTTTTCATATTTCACCGTAAATTCCAATTTATTAATACGGCTTCGTTAAAACTTTCCTTTCGCAAAACAAACTTAATCTGACGTATTTACAAAAATGCCGTTTATATTGGAATAAATTAAATCCCGTAAAGCCGGGTGTTACATTCCACCCACCTTATTTAAATTTTGTCCTCAAAATTTGATTACACAAACAGTTCAGGATACTTCAACATCATATCCTGCTGTCGCTCCCAAGTAGCCTCCTCTACATCATGGTTCCTCCACAAAACCTTTACCAGAGGAATCTCCTTATTTCGCAACACTTTGATAGAAGACTCCAGGATTCGTACTGGCCTTTCCTCGTAGGTCAGCGCCGGTTGTACTTCAATCTCCCTTGTTTCAACGACGTGTGATGGATCACGTACACACTTTCTGAGCATGGACACGTGGAACACATCGTGAATACCCTCCATAGATGCCGGGAGTTGTAACCTGTACGACATAGTCCCAATCCTCTTCAGAATGGAAAAGGGCCCGACAAAACGAGGGTTCAACTTGCCTTGTCTTCCAAATCGCACAACGTCTTTGAACGGAAAAATCTTTAAATACACTTCGTCACCTTCCTTAAACTGTAATTCTCTCCGTCTGGTGTCAGCATAACTCTTTTGGCGGCTTTGTGCAATCTCTATGCGTTGTCTGATAACGGCAATTTTCTCCGCTGTTTGTTGTAAAATGTCTGGGCCAATAATGCTAGCCTCGCCTACCTCATCCCAATACAGTGTAGACCTGCATTTTCGACCATATAACACCTCATACGGAGCCATGCCGATAGTAGCCTGGAAGCTATTGTTATAAGAAAACTCAATCAATGGTAAATATCGGCTCCACGAGCCCTGAAACTCTAGCACGCAAGCTCTAAGCATATCCTCAAGAATCTGATTTGTTCTTTCTGTCTGTCCATCTGTCTGAGGATGAAATGCCGTGCTAAAATTCAACTGAGTTCCCATATCCTTATGTAAACTCTTCCAGAACTTCGAAATAAATCTGGCATATCTATCAGAAACAATATAGATGGGCACTCCGTGTAGTCTAACGACCTCCTGTACGTACAGCTCAGCTAGCTGATCCATAGAATAGGCCATTTGCACTGGCAAGAAGTGGGCTGTCTTTGTCAAACGGTCCACTATCACCCAAATACCATCGTGCCCCTTTGTTGTTCTCGGGAGTCCAACTATAAAATCTGTGGATATTTGTTCCCATTTCCACTCCAGAATAGGCAGTGGCTGTAAGGTTCCGGCTGGCCTTTGATGCTCTGCCTTAACCTGTTGACAAATCAGGCAGGTTTCTACATACCTGGCAATTTCTCTCTTCATGTTAGGCCACCAAAAATGTTGCCTCAAGTCTCTATACATTTTTGTGCTCCCCGGATGCACTGAATACGCCAAGGAGTGTGCCTCATTTAAGATCTCTCTTTTTAGCTCATCATCGTTAGGCACGTACCACCTGTGCCTAAATTTCAATACTCCATCATCTTTCAGGTTGAAGTCAGACGAATCTTCAGATGTCATGCTCATTCGATGTCTTTCACACTCCGAATCGTTTTGTTGAGCTTCTCGTATTCTGTCCAAAATCGTCGGTCTAAGAGAGATGTTGGTAAGCATGATGAACAATTCTGCCACTATCTCTACGTCAAACTTTTCAATCTCAGACCTCAACATTACCGACATAGATGCAAGTGAAGGTTGGCTCGTAGTAGGCATTTGGCTCAAGGCATCAGCTACTTTATTTGTCTTTCCTGGGTGGTATTTAATTTCAAAATCATAATCTTTAACGAATTCCAACCACCTTCTCTACCGCATGTTCAACTCTTTCTGTGTAAATAGATACTTTAGGCTCTTGTGATCTGAAAACACCTCGCACTGTTGCCCATACAGATAGTGTCTCCAGATTTTTAATGCAAAAACGACGGCTGCAAGCTCAAGGTCGTGTGTCGGATAATTTTGCTCATATTGTTTCAATTGTCGAGAAGCATAAGCAATGACCCTGCCTTCTTGCATCAATACACATCCCAATCCGATTCTCGAGGCGTCACAGTAAATACTGAACTTATCGCCCTCAACTGGCAGTGTAAGAACTGGAGCTGTAGTCAACCTCTGTTTCTGCTCCACAAAGCTCTTCTCACAAGCAGGAGACCATACAAACTTTTCATTCTTTCTCGTCAATCGAGATAGAGGGACGACTATCTTTGAAAATCCCTCGATAAATTTCCTGTAGTATCCAGCCAAACCAAGAAATCCTCTTACCTCTCGTACATTTTTAGGCTGTGACCATTGCTCGACAACCTCAATTTTTGCTGGATCCACTGAGATTCCTTCCTGAGATATGATATGACCAAGAAAGCTTATTTGATCAAGCCAGAATTCACATTTAGAAAACTTCGGATATAATTGGTGTTGGCACAAAGTCCTTAGAACAATCCGTAGATGCTCCTCATGCTCCTCCTTTGTCTTAGAATAGACCAGGATGTCATCTATAAATACTACAACAAACTTGTCCAAATATTCTTTGAAGACGCGGTTCATCATATCCATAAATGCCGCAGGAGCAGTCGTAAGTCCAAAAGACATCACAAGAAATTCGTAATGTCCATAGCTCGTTCGAAACGCTGTCTTTTCAATATCTTCTTTTCGGACCTTCAACTGATAATAACCCGAGCGTAGGTCAATCCTTGAAAACACTCGGGCACCCTACAGTTGGTCAAATAGATCGTCAATTCGGGGCAGTGGATACTTATTCTTCACGGTCAATTTATTTAACTCTCGATAATCAACGCACATCCTGAGAGTTCCGTCCTTTTTCTTCACAAACAGGACTGGCGCACCCCAAGGAGAAAAGCTGGGTCGAATAAACCCTTTGTCTAATAATTCCTCCAACTGTGACTTCAGCTCCTTCAATTCAGCAGGCGCCAATCTATACACATTCTTGGATACAGGTGCTGAACTCGAATAAACATCAATTACAAACTCGATCTCCCGATCTGGCGGTAACCCTGGAAGATCATCGAGAAAAATCTCTTAGAATTCCCTAACAATTGGAAGATCATCCGGTTTCAATCCATTAAGTAGCCGAGTATCAATCACTGCGGCCACAAAAATCGAACATCCATCTTTAAATTGTTCTCTGGCTAACATCGAATAAGTAGTAGGCAGCCCACTTAACCATTTCATCGCTTGAAAAGTGAACTCAACTTTGTTCAGGGGGCGGAAAGTCACCATCCCGGACCCGCAGTCAATTGTGGCGCAATGGCGTGCAAGCCAATCCATCCCCAAAATAAGATCATACACCTCTATACCCATAACTATCAACGGGGCATAGAGGGTGTTGTTTCCCACAGAGACGACGTTGCCCTGGAAAATCCGATCAGACTGCATATTCGCTCCCGAAGGGAGCATTACTCTATACTCACACTCTACTAACTCGAATACTAGCCCAAATCTAATCATGCAAGCAGTTGAAATGAAGGAGTGCGTAGCTCCCGTATCTATCAAGGAAAATACTGGTACACCCATGACTAGAATAGTACCTGCTATGACAGCCGGCTGTGCCTCGTCGTCGACATCTCCGGGCCCAATAAATGCAAAGATCCTTGGCATAACTTTTCGTTGATCTCTGCCCTGTTTATTTCTACCTGGCTGATTTCGGTCCAATAATGGGCAATTCATGGCATAGTGGCCAATCTCTCCGCATCGGTAACAGCTGTTGGTACCCACCCGACACTCGCCAAAATGTTCTTTCTGGCATTTAGGACAAACAGGCTTCTGAGCAGCCCCTTGAACTTGCTTCCTTTTTCCCTGATCGTTTCCTCCTTCATGAGGCCTTTTGACACCTCGTTGTTGTTGTTGTCCTCTAGGTTGCCAGCCTCGATTCCGTACCTGAGGCTGAATCTCGCGAAAGAAGCCTTTAGCAGGCTCTCTAGGCTTAACGCATGTCAACTCAGCAGCTTCGAACTCCAGGGCTCTCGCTGTAATTTCCTCATAGGGCACATCTAGAATACCAGACACTATGATGTTCTTTCGGATCTCCCTGTTCAGTCCATCCATAAATTGTTGCACCTTTTCTTCATTATCACTGACTAGGCGCGGTGCAAACTTGGATAAAGCTTCAAACTTTCTGATATACTCTACCACCGTATTAGTCTGTTTCAATTGCGTAAACTCAGCTCTCTTTGCCGCCCTCACTGTACGGCTGAAATACTTATCGAAGAACACGGTCTTAAACCGTTCCCACCTCATCAGCGCCACGTCCGTCGTAGCCTTAACAGAATCCCACCAAGTCCGGGCATCCAATGCCAGGTGGAATGTGACGCACGCAACCTTCTCGACATTGTCCACTTTGGCATACACTAACATATCTTCCATTTTTTGAACCCACTCCTCAGCAATAGAGGGGTCCGTAGATTGCCCGTCGAATATCGGAGGTCTTAGCTTTTGAAATCTCTCCATGCTTTGACCATTAGGGACAACTATCTCTTGGGCCCTCCGATTCTCACGAACTAAGTCCGTGATTTGTTGTGCTTGTCGATCCATGTGTTGGGATTGACGATCGAGTAAGTCTGTCAGCCTATCTATGGCATCGTCTCGGGCGTCTCTACCGCGAACCATTTTCTATAACTCCTATAAAATTAAAACAAGTAATCCTAAGAAATCGAATTTAAATAAAGCACTTAAACGTACTTACAGTTGATGAAGGATGTCTGCGTAGTGACTGAGCAGTCGTGCAGTCTACAGAACCGTTTTTAAAACCCGGGGGCTCTGATACCATAACTGGTATTAGAGCGAGGTTTCGATCCTCGGATAAGGGGTCGTTACAAATGGTATCAGAGCCTGTATCCAACCGGAAATGTGGCAAACGAGGACGTTGGGCCCCTGAGGGGGGGTGATTGTGATGACCCGAATGTGCAAGTATGTGTACGATGGCTGCACGAACTGGAACCCGGATGGCGGTACGTCCGCGCGGGCAAACCGGAAGGTGACAAGTCGTAAAAAGGGGGTCGTCACAATCCCACATCGCTTGGGGAAATATGTGGAAATGAAACATATGTAAAGAGATCTTCCCAACATAGCAAGACGAGTTTTGGAGCACAATTGGCAACGGATCCCATAAGAACTCCGAAGTTAAAAGTGCTTCGGCGAGAGCAATTCCAGGTTGGGTGACCTTCCGGGAAGTTCTCGCCAAACAAAAACGTGAGGGGAGGATATTGGGCTACGGCCCAATCCCCAGAGCGAAAAATATCTTGCTGGGAAACGGGGTCGTTACACATACCTACAACAGGGAGTTCAACTATGAGCCTAAAGCTCAGTAAGAACATACAATGCAAAGTGATGCACGTGCTATGCATGAACATTTTCAAATACATGAACATTACATTACATTTCACTGGACAGAAAGGTATAAGTGGGAAGAAGAGCTGGCGCAACAGGAGTACATGACACAACAGGACATAACAGGAGTACATGAACGGATGTCAGTCCTCGTCCACACTTAACCATACATTTCATTACAGGTTTTATCTTGCTTAACTTCAAACCGTGTGCAGAAAATATTTTCATGACTTTCAGAGAAAACGTGTATGCATGAACATTCATAGACAGGCGACAGAATAATAATAAGCAGGATATAAAACAGAACACACTTAACCTAAAACATAACCTATGGTTTAACTACCCAACAGAAATCCCGACAACATAAAACCTAGTACCTCCGTATTGTAGGGCCTTAAGGGCCAAACCTATACGTATGAACTTACCTGTTGCTGTAGAGTTGCAAGTCTTGAACGTCTCGGTTATACACGGACATAAAACATGAACGTATGGAAAATCAACAAAGCTACAAATGCTAACTAATAACTTAGTAGAATAAGCTTCAAACTCCATTCAGACCTTTAGAAAACAAACCAATGTGTTTTCATGTAAAAACAGTGTGTTCACTCCAAACTATCGTAACTTTTAACTTCCACAAAACTCACATCTTAACTTGTCCAAACTCGTTTAACTAGGTTAGATGATTACCTTTGCTAAAGGAAACAGAAGAAATAGGTGAAATAAGGTTTTTGGAAGTTTGTCTCAATCGCCTGAAAGAGAGAACAGAGAGAGGGTGGAAATGAAGGTTTACGTAGAAGAGAAGACAAGAGGAGACAATAGGTAGGTTTCTCAGCAAGTTATGGACATTTGGCAACCATCCATTGGCTCCCACCCACCTACCTTAATTCCTTCCCTATTTTGCCCTTCCATTGGTTTTTAACTATTTTACTATTTAGTTTTCTTAAATCGGCTTTACGAATCACCGCATTCAATTGAAACTATCGGAAAACTCACAAAACATACATTGTATAAATATTTCCATTAATTCCGTCTAATAATTCAAGGAATATTTACATGGCAAAATTGCCGGGTGTTATATTCTACCCACCTTAACAGAAATTTTGTCCCCAAAATTTGCCTAAGTAAAGAGGTCCGGATATTGGGCCCTAACATCTTGTTGTCTTTCCCATGTGGCTTCCTGCACATTATGATTGCGCCACAAAACTTTCACCAACGGGACCACCTTGTTGCGCAACACCTTAAGTGAAGTATTCAATATCTGAATGGGCCTTTCTTCATATGTTAGCGTCGGCATGATATCAAAGTCCACATGTTCCACTATCTGAGTTGAATCTCGTATACATTTTCTCAGCATCGAGACATGGAAGACATTGTGAACTCCATCCATAGACGCTGGCAACTGTAGCCTGTAAGCCATGCTTCCCACACGCTTCAAGATGGGAAAAGAGCCAATGAACCGTGGGCTGAGCTTTCCTTTCTTACCGAATCTCATTACGCCCTTGAAGGGCGACACTTTCAATAATACTTCATCGCCCTCAGCGAACTCTAAGTCTCTTCTTCTATGGTCCGCATAACTCTTCTGTCGACTCTGAGCAATTTTTATTCGTTGTTTGATAGCAGCAATCACCTCGGACATCTACTGTAATAACTCAGGACCGATAAGCTTGGCTTCTCCGACTTCATCCCAACACAATGGGGATCTACACTTCCTGCCGTAAAGAGCTTCATATGGAGCCATACAGATCGTAGCCTGGTAGTTATTATTGTAAGCAAACTCCACTAGTGGCAAATATCTACTACAAGGAGCATGAAATTCCAGTACGCACGACCTTAACATATCCTCCAGTATCTGTATCGTTCTTTTGGAACATACCACCTATCTTTGAACTTCAGAATTTCATCTCCCGAATAACTGAAATCGGAAGAAGCCATAGGTAACTTGCTTACTATATCAGCCATCTCCTTTGAATTGGTCTTCTGGGCTTCCTTAATTCGGTCCAGGATGGTGGGCCGTAGTGTCAAGTATGCTAGTATGGCCGATAGCCCAGAAACTATCTCCATATCGAACTTCTGTATCTCTGTCCTCAAAGGCATTGATACGGCCGACATAGCCGGTTGCATAGTAGCTAGCATTCTGCTCAATGCATCGGCTACCACGTTAGCTTTCCCTGGGTAGTATTTAATCTCAATATCATAATCTTTCACAAATTCTAACCACCGCCTTTGTCTCATGTTTAACTCTTTCTGGGTAAATATGTACTTCAAATTCTTGTGATCAGAAAACATCTCACATGATTGTCCATATAAGTGGTGTCTCCATACTTTCAGTGCAAAGACAACTGCCGCTAACTCAAGGTCGTGAGTAGGGTAGTTTTGCTCGTGGTTCTTCAATTGTCTGGATGCGTATGCTACTACTTTCCCTTCTTGCATTAATACACATCCCAAGCCGACCTTGGACGCATCACAGTATACGCTGAATTTGCCGTCTTCAACTGGCAATACTAACAGAGGAGCAGTGGTTAATTTCTGCTTAAGTGTCTGAAAACTCACCTCACAAGCTTCAGACTACTTGAACTTGATGTCTTTCCTCGTTAAGCTGGTCATAGGCTTCGCTATCACAAAAAATCCCTTGATAAACTTTCTGTAATTGTGATGACCCAAATGTGCACGTATGGTACGATGGCTGCATGAACCGGAACCCAGATGGCGGTACGTCCGCGTAGGCAAACCAAAAGGTGACAGGTTGTAAAAAGGGGGTCGTCACAATCCAGCATCACTTGAGGAAGTATGTGGAAATAAAACATATGTAAAGAGACCCTCCCAACATAGTAAGACGTGTTTTGGAGCACGATTGGCAATAGATCCCATAAGAACTCCGAAGTTAAAGTGCTTCGGCGAGAGCAATCCCAGGTTGGGTGACCTTCCGGGAAGTTCTCACCAAAAAAAGCCGTGAGGGGAGGATATTGTGCTACGGCCCAATCCCCAGAGCAGACAATATCTTGCTGGAAAAATGGGTCGTTACAAATGGTATCAAAGCCTGTACCCAACCGGAAATGTGGCCAACGAGGACGTTGGGCCCCCGAGAGGGGGTGATTGTGATGACCCGAATGTGCACGTATGGTACGATGGCTGCATGAACCGGAACCCGGATGGCAGTACGTCTGCGCGGGCGAACCGGAAGGTGACAGGTCTTAAAAAGGGGGTCGTCACAATCCCACATCGCTTGGGGAAGTATGTGGAAATGAAACATATGTAAAGAGACCCTCCCAACATAGTAAGACGCGTTTTGGAGCACGATTGGCAACGGATCCCATAAGAACTCCGAAGTTAAAAGTGCTTCGGCGAGAGCAATCCCAGGTTGGGTGACCTTCCAAGAAGTTCTCGCCAAACAAAGCCGTGAGGGGAGGATATTGTGCTACGGCCCAATCCCCAGAGCGGACAATATCTTGCTGGGAAATGGGGTCGTTACAGTAATAACCAGCTAACCCGATAAAACTACGTACCTCACTGGCATTTCTCGGTCTCGGCCATTCTTTCACTGCCAGAATCTTGGCTGGATCCACGTACACTCCTTCTGCCGACACCACATGGCCTAGGATGTTAATCCTGCTCTACCAGAATTCACACTTCGACAACTCGACATAGAATTGGTGTTGTTTCAAAGTCGATAGCACAATCGCCAAGTGCTCCTCGTGTACGGCTTCACTCCTGGAATAAACCAGGATGTCGTCGATGAAGACGATTACAAGTTTATCCAAGAAATCTTGTAATATCATGTTCATCAAATTTATAAATGCCGTCGGGGCATTAGTCAACCCAAACGACATTACCAAGAACTCGTAGTGTCTGTACCGGGTCCTAAAGGCAGTCTTTGGAATATCATCAGCCCTGACCTTCAACTGGTAATAACCGGAGCGCAAGTCAATCTTTGAAAATACCCGAGTCCCTTGTAACTGGTCAAATAAATCATCGATCCTCGGCAACGGGTACTTATTTTTTATGGTCAACTTGTTTAGCTCCCGGTAATCAATGCACATGCGTAGAGACCCATCTTTCTTCTTGACAAACAAGACAGGAGCACCCCACGGAGAGAAACTAGGGCGCACAAAACCCTTGTCTACCAATTCCTTTAACTGAGCCTTCAACTCCCTCAGCTTAATTGGTGCCATTCGATACGGATTCCTCGATACTGGTTCGGCACCCGGAAATACATCAATCTCGAACTCGATTTCACGATCAGGCGGCAATCCCGGTAAGTCATCTAAGAAAACCTCTGAGGAGTCTCGAACTACCGGAATATTTTGAAGTTCCACATCACTTTGCCTTTGAACATCTACTACGTGGGCAAGAAATCCGATGCATTCTGACCTCATCAGCTGCTGAGCTTTCAAAGAAGATATAACAGGCATACGGTGTTTCTTTGGTACTGCCTGATAGGAGAATTTTACCTCGTTCGGGCGCTTAAACGACACTAGCCCGAACCTACAGTTGATGGTGGCGTGATGTCTAAACAGCCAGTCCATTCCCAGAATCACATCATATCATTTCATACCGATAACGATAAGACTGGCATACAACTTCTGGTCTCCTACTGACACTATATCACCCCGTACAACCTGCTCGGAGTGCATAAACTCTCTGGACGGTAGCATAATGTTGTAGGGCTGATCTGACGGCGTACAACAAAACTCCTTTCTAACCACGAAGTCCACTGCCACAAACGAATGTGTGGCCCCCGTGTCCCACAAGGTATAAGCAGGTGCATCACATATTGAAATTGTACCTGTAATTGCTGTGTGCTGAGCGGCATCATCAACATTCTCCATCATTACAAAAACTCTAGGTACGGCCCGATTCGGTCTCGTGTCAGGCACCGGACAATCTCGGACTTGGTGGCCCTCCTTGTAACATCGGAAGCATCGGCCAGTAAAGAGCCTACACTCCCCCGTATGATTTCTCTGGCAACGTGGGCATACAGGAAGCTGAGGAGCTCCCATAGGTCTTTTTCCCTTGTCCTGATAAATGGCAACTTCATTAGGTCTCTTAACACCTCTGTTCTATTGCTGTTGTAGTTGCCCAAACTGACCCTTTTGTTGTTGTTGTTGCTGTAGAGGGGCATCACGTAAGATTCTATTTAATGTATCTCTATAGCTCTGAGACTTCGCCTCTAAGGCTTCCAACTGATAAGCCTTGGCCACTACCTTTGTATACGGGGCCTCGTCAAAACCCCCTTATGTAATCCCCTGCAAGAGGTCCAGCTTCAAACCCTGAATAAATTGGTGCACCTTGTTTTCGTCAATGGCAACCAAATGAGGTGCATAGCGGGATAGCGACTCGAACCTCTGAACATACTCGGCCACTGATCCAAATTGCCGCAGTCGAGCAAATTCGATCATCTTTTCCTTCCTCACATTTCGATCGAAGTATTTCTCGTAGAAAATTCTTTTGAATCCTTCCCAGCTCAATGCCACGGTAGTTGACTGCACCGTGTCCCATCAAAACCCAACATTTTTGGTGAGATAGAACAAGGCACATATCACTTTCTTGTTCTCCTCCACTTCGACATAGTTGAATATTTTCTCTATCGCCCTAATCCATTCCTCGGCGTGAGTAGGATCTATTGATAATCCATCGAAAACAGGCGGCTGGAGTCGCCAAAATCTCTCTCCACTAGAGTCATGTGGAGCGTTTGCATGGTTATTGTTCTCATTTTCAGCCATCATGCGCTCCATCATACGTGACTGAACGCCGACCAGCTCGATTAAACGATCGAGGGCGTCGCCTTTGTCATTTGCATCACCTTGATTCTCTCTCACCATTTCTAGAAAATCCTATACATATTAACGAACTTAACTTAATAAACAAAACGGGTACAGAAACTTAAACACTTATAGTTGGTGGAGCGATCTCACGTGGCGGATTGCGCAGTCGGACAGTTTACAAAATATCTTTTAAAACCTGATTTCTCTCTGATACCATAACTGTGACAGCCCCGACCCGATCAGGGTCCGAGGAGCCATCACTCCGGGACATTCAAAATGGGGACTGTATATTTTTTTTTTGAACTTTAAACAAAACGACTAGACTTTTGAAACAAACCCTTAAAACTTTACAGCTAGAGAAAACCTTCTCTGGATTTAAAGTCAAAACGGTAAAACAGTTAAACCGGGCTGCAGAATGAATTACAGAAGGAAATCATAATACTTTCAACGTTTAAATAAAAGGCATGATGGACGACGGGCATGCAGATGAAACGTGATAAAAATACATGCAGTGAAAATAAACGAGGAATATAGACTAAAAGGCATACTGGGAGAAAGTTACAGTGAATAACAAAATCGGGTGATATAGGCTAACGGTGGGTGTGAATAAGACAAAAGTGAACAGTGACAGCGGTGGATGCGAATAAACAAAAGAGAACGGTGGATGTGAATTACAGACAGAAATTTACTGTTCACCAGTGGATGTGGACTACAAACAGAAATTTACTGTTCACCGGTGGATGTGAACTACAGACAGAAATTTACTGTTCATAGGTGGACGTGAACTACAAACAGAAATTTACTGTTCACAGGTGGATGTGAACTACAGACAGAAATTTACTGTTCACAGGTGGACGTGAACTACAAACAGAAATTTTACTGTTCACAGGTGGATGTGAACTACAAAGAGAAATTTACTGTTCACAGGTGGATGTGAACTACAAACAGAAATTTTATGGTCACAGGTGGATAATAGTGGATGTGAACTACAAACAGAAATTTACTGTTCACAGGTGGATGTGAACTACAAACAGAAATTTACTGTTCACAGGTGGATGTGAACTACAGACAGAAATTTACTGTTCACAGGTGGACGTGAACTACAAACAGAAATTTACTGTTCACAGGTGGATGTGAACTACAGACAGAAATTTACTGTTCACAGGTGGACGTGAATTACAAACAGAAATTTTACTGTTCACAGGTGGATGTGAACTACAAAGAGAAATTTACTGTTCACAGGTGGATGTGAACTACAAACAGAAATTTACTGTTCACAGGTGGATGTGAACTACAAACAGAAATTTACTGTTCACAGGTGGATGTGAACTACAAACAGAAATTTACTGTTCACAGGTGGATGTGAACTACAAACAGAAATTTACTGTTCACAGGTGGATGTGAACTACAAACAGAAATTTACTGTTCACAGGTGGATGTGAACTACAGACAGAAATTTACTGTTCACAGGTGGATGTGAACTACAAACAAAAATTTACTGTTCACAGGTGGATGTGAACTACAAACAGAAATTTACTGTTCACAGGTGGATGTGAACTACAGACAGAAATTTACTGTTCACAGGTGGATGTGAACTACAAACAGAAATTTACTGTTCACAGGTGGATGTGAACTACAGACAGAAATTTACTGTTCACAGGTGGATGTGAACTACAGACAGAAATTTACTGTTCACATGTGGATGTAAACTACAGACAGAAATTTACTGTTCACAGGTGGATGTGAACTACAAAAAGAAATTTACTGTTCACAGGTGGATGTGAACTACAGACAGAAATTTACTGTTCACAGGTGGATGTGAACTACAAACAGAAATTTACTGTTCACAGGTGGATGTGAACTACAAACAGAAATTTACTGTTCACAGGTGGATGTGAACTACAAACAGAAATTTACTGTTCACAGGTGGATGTGAACTACAAACAGAAATTTACTGTTCACAGGTGGATGTGAACTACAAAAAGAAATTTACTGTTCACACGTGGATGTGAACTACAGACAGAAATTTACTGTTCACAGGTGGATGTGAACTACAGACAGAAATTTACTGTTCAAAGGTGGATGTGAACTACAAACAGAAATTTTTACTGTTCACAGGTGGATGTGAACTACAAACAGAAATTTACTGTTCACAGGTGGATGTGAACTACAAACAGAAATTTACTGTTCACAGGTGGATGTGAACTACAGACAGAAATTTACTGTTCACAGGTGGATGTGAACTACAGACAGAAATTTACTGTTCACAGGTGGATGTGAACTACAAACAGAAATTTACTGTTCACAGGTGGATGTGAACTACAAACAGAAATTTACTGTTCACAGGTGGATGTGAACTACAAACAGAAATTTACTGTTCACAGGTGGATGTGAACTACAGACAGAAATTTACTGTTCACAGGTGGATGTGAACTACAAACAGAAATTTACTGTTCACAGGTGGATGTGAACTACAAACAGAAATTTACTGTTCACAGGTGGATGTGAACTACAAACAGAAATTTACTGTTCACAGGTGGATGTGAACTACAAACAGAAATTTACTGTTCACAGGTGGATGTGAACTACAGACAGAAATTTACTGTTCACAGGTGGATGTGAACTACAAACAGAAATTTACTGTTCACAGGTGGATGTGAACTACAAACAGAAATTTACTGTTCACAGGTGGATGTGAACTACAAACAGAAATTTACTGTTCACAGGTGGATGTGAACTACAAACAGAAATTTACTGTTCACAGGTGGATGTGAACTACAGACAGAAATTTACTGTTCACAGGTGGATGTGAACTACAGACAGAAATTTACTGTTCACAGGTGGATGTGAACTACAAACAGAAATTTACTGTTCACAGGTGGATGTGAACTACAGACAGAAATTTACTGTTCACAGGTGGATGTGAACTACAAACAGAAATTTACTGTTCACAGGTGGATGTGAACTACAGACAGAAAGAGCTGGCGCAACAGGAGTACATCCACAACAGGACATAACAGGAGTACATGACAGGATGTCAGTCCTCGTCCACACTTAACCATACATTTCATTACAGGTTTTATCTTGCTTAACTTCAAACCGTGTGCAGAAAACATTTTCATGACTTTCAGAGAAAACGTGTATGCATGAACATTCATAGACAGGCGACAGAATAATAATAAGCAGGATATAAAACAGAACACACTTAATCTAAAACATAACCTATGGTTTAACTACCCAACAGAAATCCCGACAACATAAAACCTAGTACCTCCGTATTGTAGGGCCTTAAGGGCCAAACCTCTACGTATGAACTTACCTGTTGCTGTAGAGTTGCAAGTCTTTAACGTCTCGGTTATACACGGACCTAAAACATGAACGTAAGGAAAATCAACAGAGCTACAAATGCTAACTAATAACTTAGTAAAATAAGCTTCAAACTCCATTCAGACCTTTAGAAAACAAACCAATGTGTTTTCATGTAAAAACAATGAGTTCACTCAAAACTATCGTAACCTTTAACTTCCACAAAACTCACATCTTAACTTGTCCAAACTCGTTAACTAAGTTAGATGATTACCTTTGCTGAAGGAAACAGAAGAAATAGGTGAAACAAGATTTTTGGAAGTTTGTCTCAATCGCCTGAAAGAGAGAACAGAGAGGAGGGTGAAAATGAAGGTTTACGTAGAAGAGAAGAGAAGATGAGACAATAGGTAGGTTTCTCAGCAAGTTAAGGACATTTGGCAACCATCCATTGGCTCCCACCCACCTACCTTAATTCCTTCCCTATTTTGCCCTTCCATTGGTTTTTAACTATTTTACTATTTAGTTTCCTTAAATCGGCTTTACAAATCACCGCATTCAATTGAAACTATCGGAAAACTCACAAAACATACATTGTATAAATATTTTCATTAATTCCGTCTAATAATTCAAGGAATATTTACATGGCAAAATTGCCGGGTGTTACAAGATTGTTCACAAAAGAGACAAATAAAGAGGGTATAACATAAAAACACAGAGGAAAAACCTAAGCTTACTAAGAAAACGAGGGAAAATTACAGCAAATACATCCAGGCAGATGCACACGTAAAATGAGAGCAAACCCAATAAGAAACTACCCTTATCTCATTGCATAAAGTGTAAGTAGCATTCTTTCACTAAACTACCCTACCAGTTTCCCTTCAAGTTTACTTCAAGTTTCCCTTCTAGTAGACCTCTTCCTCGCCCGGGCAACAGTTTCCTCTTTCCCATTCTCCTCTTCCTTCTCCTCACTACTTCCTTGATCATTGGAAACCTCTATTGCGTCCGGTGTGTTTGTTGCAGGGGGAGTCACCTACAAAATAAAAATGAAGATCACATCACGAGTTCAAATCATAGACATTTCCGTGTCTTCACTCTTGACATGTCAAAAAATATAACTACGTACCACTTCTCTTACTATTTCCCTCTCGAGTCTCGACGATACTCTCCTTTGAGAAAATTATTCACCAATTATAATTGGTTCGCTATATTCACCTGCTGATGTAATATCTGCAAAATATAAGTTACAAAGTAAGTTTATAATACATAATAATTACTAAAAAGAATAAAGAATAATTTAAAACACACCTTTTTCAAATTCATCCCTCCCATCATTGAAGTGTTCTAAATCACGTATTTCCCCACAAAACCAGTTTTGACTGCAAATAAGTGTCTCGACAGTCTTTGGTGATAAAGAACTACGAAAGAAATCTAATACACGTCCACCACTACTGAAAGCTAACTCCGAAGGAACTGTGGAAATAGGAATAACCAATACATCTTTTGCAAATTTAATTAATATTGGATATTTCAATGAATTCAATTTCCACCATTTCAAAATATCATGATTGTCCAAAAAAATTTCTAACTCTTCGGATAAATATTGATCGACTTGCGTCCTCTTGCTTGAATCATCTCGCTCACTGAGACGGTTGCAAAATTTTTGAAATAGCTTATTGTGGCTTTTGTCCTGTGGATGAAGATGTCGCAACACTAGTTCTACAATAATTCTATGACATTTCAATTCCCAAATCCGCTTTGTATTGAAGATATAATCTGTTAATCACTGTCAGTACGTTACTCACCAAATCGGTTGCTTTATTATTGTCAACCAACTTTGTAAGACAAAGTTTGAAATACTCTAACTTACATCTCGGATCTAAGACAACTGCAACGTAAATCAAGAAATTAATATTCTCACAATTTTTCCAGTACTTGTTAAATTTTCCTTGCATTCTAATAATCATTTTCCTTAATGATGAATTGTCACACTCAGCATACTCTAGGATAACCATTTTCAAATTGCATACTTCGCTAAAATACATATTTGATGTGACATGTGAAGAGGTTAAAACAGTCATAGTCGTATCATAAAATTTTTTTAAAAACTTAACAAGTTCTCTACATTTTGTCCAATCTTTTGTAGTGGGAGGTGTGTCCCCACTAAAATCAGCAAGGTAATTACTAGCGGTTATCATTAACTTGTCAAAAGCTTTTTCAAACTTTTCAGCGCTAGCTAACATCAAATATGTAGAATTCCATCTTGTAGACACATCAAGAGAAACACCACTTTTGCATGCAATCTTAACATTATCTGCACAATTCTTAAAATTTTGTAACCTTGCAGGCAAAGATCGAACATACTTAATAGCTCTACGCACTCTAGCAATAGCCTCTTGATGATCTTTCAATCCATCACATACAATCAAGTTCAATATGTGTGGAAAACATCGTGTAACGCCCCGAATCCTTAAACTCGGTTTGTTACTAAACTCGTGACGTAACTTGATCATAATAGTCCACATATTTATTCATCTATATTTTTTTTTTGACTTAACATAACTTAAAACATCTCATTCAATTCACTGAATATATATCCATTATAACTCTCACTCCTGCCGATCACTAAACGACGAGCTTCTAGTTGATCTGCCGGTCAGCACGTGCATCCCACATGATTCATTAAACATCTATCGGCAGGCACACATATTTGCATCTGCCGACAGTCACGTGCAACCCGTGTGATCAATTAAAACTTCGCGTGATTCATTAAAACTCATTTCCTCTACCGGTCAGTAAACGACAAAGAACTCACTTCCTCTACCGGTCAGTAAACGACAAAGAACTCACTTCCTCTACCGATGAGTAAACGACAAGGAACTCACTTCCTCTACCGGTGACGTCAGTCGGAAGACAAACCTACCCGACTTCCATCACAATTCTTCTACCGATGACGTCAGCCGGAAGACAAATACTTTTCCTCTTCCGATGACGTCAGCCGGAAGACAAACTCTCCCGACTTCCATCACATTTCTCAGCGGAAGACATCCTGGTTTTCTCAGACTTCTATCTAGATAAACGTAGACCTCATAACTTAAATCTTAATGGCCAAAACTCATCGGAATAAACCATAAATTCATTCAAACTCACACAGCGGAAGACTTAGGTAAAATAACTCATTTATCTTCATAAATATTTTCAGACTCAGTACTCATATTAGACAGACTTAAAACTCAATATTCGAAAGTAAACTCATCATACTTAGACTTCCTCGTTCATAAACATTATTAAAATCTTAAAAGCTTAAACCAGAGAGTCATGTTCGCCATCCAGCCACAGATTTTCCACCCTGATCACTTCCAGCAACCGAACTCAGACACTTTCATCAATCTTGAAATCCTCACCTGATATTTCTTCGCCTACATCATAAGGTGTAACTGTAAGCCTAAGGCTTAGTAAGGAATGCAAACTATTATGAGTTCATGAATGCATAACTTGGAGAAAAACATGCTCATGAGTCTTTTCTTTTCGTGTACTTAGTCTTAATCATCATTCATAATCGTATCTCGTATTCATTGATCATAATCATCATTCATGGACATGCTCATATTCATCATTCGTATTCTTCATTACATTATGTGGATTAAGAGAGGATTTGTGCTGGTAAAGGGGGTTCGACAGTGAGTTTGATCATGGTCCCTACTGTGGGTCGTATTCATATGTCCTACTGCGGACTGTGACATTCGCCGAACCACCCCCAACCCTCACTTAACCACGTTGCATAAGTTTTATCTTCTTATTTTATTCATGAGAAAACATATTTCAAAACATTTTCATATGCTTGAGAAGTAAAACATGATGCATAACATAAATGCACTTAATCATCGAACTAAGACAGGGGAGTATATCAGAATACCAGAATCATATCCATCGACATTTCATCGAACTTATAGCTGACAACGTTCACTAAATGTAACATAATCCTTTGATGTAGGGCCCTATTGGCCGGAAACTTAGTACATTCACTTACCTGGATTCCTTAGCAACTTGAATCACTTTCTCTTCAACTTCTTCACCTAAAACATTCCACATTACAGTAGTTAAAATAAAGTCCTAAAAGTTCTACTCGAAAGTCATCCTAGAATCTAACAGCTAAAGTCATTCCGATTCCACTGTTTGACACACTGCAGTCTGAAATCCGAAACTAGGTGGACAGGTTTTACCATTGATTAAATCCGAGTTGGTTACTTTAAAATGTTCAGAATCGATTTGGGATGGCATTTCTACTCTCAGACTTAAAAGAGTCTAAAACTACTCGGCCACTGCTAGAAATCCGAACTCAAATGCCGAGTTGAAAGCAGAGCTTTAATCACTAATAAATGACTACATTGTCCATTTCATACCTCGGGTGCAGATTGCAGAGAAAAGCAGGCTGAAACCAGCCGTCGGCAAGGGAAGGTTCTGATAGCCGAGAGTAAAAGCTTGGGAGAGAAGGAATCGCCGAGAGGGAATGTCGGCTACAGTGGTAATAAATGAGGTTTAAGGTTTCCATTTCCTATTTATACCTAACCCATAAATTTTAATTACAAAACTGCCACCCAACCTAGTTTTACTCAACTTGTAATAATTTTATCTTAACATTAAATTTAAATCATAAAGGTTAAATAAGAGGGTGACAATGAAAATGGTCAGAAAATCACCTGGCCGAAATGTCGGGTGTTACACATCGCATATGCATGTATTCTCCATTCAAAATCAAACCATTCCAATTTCGAACACTTTTGATCAAATATGAAATTGCAACATCATTCGAAGAAGCATTGTCAACTGTGACAGTCAACACATTTTCAATTCCTCATTCACACAAACATCTTTCTAATTCTCTACCAATTATCTCACCTTTATGACTGGAAATCAAACAAAAATTTAAAATCTTCTTATGCATAGTCCAATCACTATCAATGTAATGACCAGTTAAAACCATGTAATTTAAATTCTGAATAGAAGTCCATGTATCTGTAGTCAAGCATACTCGTTGTGATCTTCTTCTAAAGTACTCTTTCAATTTCATCTTTTCTTTTTCATAAAGACTAAAAATATCACCAGCAATAGTAAATCTAGAAGGTATAGAAAACTTCGGTTGCAAATATTGAGAATATTCTCTAAAACTCTCTCTTTCAACAAACTTCAAAGACAATTCCTCCTTAATTACCATCTTCGCAAGTAGTTCTCGACAAATAGAAACACTGAAACATGCAAGTTATTGTCCCTTATTGTTCATATTCTGAAAACTCAAAGTCTTTTGTTTCACATCTACATTTGCTAATAATTTTGTACAAATACGGATGTGTTTTTTCAAGCTTGATGTCCTATTTTTCAGTGTATCACATGCATATATTTTTCCACAGTGATTACATTTAGCTCTAGCATTTTTATCCTCGCCATCGTTAACAATATTAAAATAATTCCAAACTTCAGATTTTTTTGCCCTTTCCCTTTGAACACTAATAGTAGAACTAGTCATATGAGTAATCACTACATTTTGATTTTCATTTGTACTTTCTGTTTCCATCCTATAAAATAGGATAATTTATCAAACGAAGTAGCCAAATTAAACAATCTAACAAACATCTTTACAAATTACACAGCAAACAAACACAGCAACTATAACACAACACAACATGCTGAAAAATAAATTCTAACAAAGCACAAACATATAATGAACATTAAACACAAAGTGCTCTCGGTCAATAGTTCCGAAGAGTCTCTCAAAAATAAAAAATGCAATCTAAAGGTGTTCTCTGTCAACAGTTCTGAAGAGTCTCCCAAAAACAGAAAATGCAATATAAAAGTGGCACTATCATACTTAAATTTTTTGGCAATGATAAGCACTAATTTTTTGCACTAACAGACTTAAATTATGATGCATTATCAACGATGATAATCACTAATTTTTTGGTACTAACAGACTTAAATTATGATGAATTATCAACAATGATAATCACTAATTTTTTGTCACTAACAGACTTAATTTTTTGGCAATGATACTTGGCTCTCACCCGAGAGACCCTGTAGCATTATTTCACTAAATTTCAATCTAACAGGGTCGGCACTCTTTCGGTGAAACCGAGAGAGTGCCCTAAATGCCATAACAGAATCACGAGAAATCGAGATACAGTGGGCATCGAGAGAGTAAAACCACAATAGGTATGAAAAGTGAGAGTATAAAATATCTGTTGTGCGAACAGCGAGCCGGCGAGAGCGACTGGAAGAGATGGCGAGATACAGCTACGCACGGCGAGGGCGACTGGCGATTGGCGGTTAACGCGAGAGACACGGCGAGGCGATTGCGAGAGACACGGCGAGGCGAAGAAACAGGGAAGGCAGGAAGAAACAGGGAAGGCGAAGTCTGTCAAGGACTCGAGCGAAGATACTGAGTTCAATTTTTAGGGCATGGGTGGGCAGTGGTCAGCTTAACCGTCCGGGCCAGTTCTACGAAAATTGTGTCACCAAACCCAAGAACCGAACCAATAACTGCAGTTCTTGAAAAAAAAAACCGAGGTCTATTATTTTGTAAGGCAAAACCGACCAGAACCAGACCAAAAGGCTCGATTCTGGTCCGGTTCTCGGTTTTGGTCGGTTCTTGCTCACCCCTAAATTAGAAAGGTTATTATCAAGTTGTTTAGAAGGAAAGACTACTTCTTTCAAAATATTTTCCAACAAGGGAAAGAAAAGGTTTCTGCACAGCTAAGAATGGATTGCCTTAATCAGTGAATCTACCTTTTCCCTCCACTCCAAAATTTCCCACTTCCCAAACACTCCTCACCAGCAAATCCCACCGTCGTTCAACACAGTTTCCCTAGAAAACTCCCCACACCAGTTAACAATCCGTCAGATTTTTGCTGCTGACAACAATGCCTGAGTAGATATCGGACACTAGTTCAAAGAAATAGAAACATTTCCAATTAAATATCCAGGAAAAATCTGAACTTTGAGCTGTATATTTATTAAGCTAATACCTTGTGTTTTTGTTTTGCAATTAAAAACATTTCTTTCTCGCATTTGAAAATTGAATATTAGGTTTGAGATAATTTCTAAGGTTTAACTAAGTTCCAAGATCAAAGCTTTGACTTACCCGAAACCACTCAACTCACAATTCACTATTTTTTGAGTGGCTTAATTTGTAAAAGAATCATTATTATGACATTATGAGTAATTAAACTTAATAATTATGATTTCATAACTAGCTGTGTCAAACTGTTTACCTATTTGTTGTGTTGGTTAATGTAACGACCCGAAATGGAGCTGTGATATTCAGATTAAAACAGATAATATTGTACTAGCGAGATCGAAAACTCTACAAATTAGAGTAAAAGCCCAAATGAAAGTGTGGTTGACAGATATATCAGTCTCCCAAGAAATAAAGTCTATGGTATTCCATTGTGGGAAGTCAAGGATGACAAAAAAAATTGTTATTAAGAGTGCAATCCATACTAGACGAAATGAACAATCTCATATCATTTAGAGAATTAAAATTGAATGATTTATTAGTAGAGTTCTCTAATACATCACGTTTTAGGTAAAATCTCTAAAATTATGAAATTTGGTTAAAATGGGATAATATTGTAACAGAGAATGAGTTATCAACGTTTAAGAGAAGAGGTCAAAGGAGGCATAAATGCCTAACAACCACTATGGAGAGGTTTCTGACCATGGCTGCCAAACCCACATCCCATTTACTACATCGAAGTCATTTCTAGCGAGACCGGACCAAAGTTCTGTACTTCCTCCTCGTATTCTGATCTTCTGCTTTTAAGATTGTCATTGTCCCAACCCCTACCCTTAAACTGTATTTTGAACTTCACAAGTGGATAGAAACTGACCATCCAGATGAGAGAGAGAGAGAGAGAGAGAGAGAGATACAATACGACAATATGATAGAAAAATACATCATAAAATTCAGTTTGGATCAACATCTTGAAACCCTATAACCACATGATACCATCATCTTCTTATCTTCTTAAAAGTTTGAACATACTATTCATGCACTCAACTCATATTACACTCAAGGCCATACTATATAATTATATATATATATATATATATATAGGTTAAGTTATATTCTTGCAGCTCCAGATTCCAACATCTCATCAAAGACGACATGAATATACTGGTTCAAGGGTCAGTTCAAGCCCCTTCCTCCTCATCTCTTCTGCTATCTCTTGCTGGGTATTCCCTCTACATTTTACAGACATTTCATCAATCATAGAACGAAGTCATCAGATCAGAGTAGATTTCATACCATTACTAAGAGAAGATTAATTAATAAGAATATCAGATAAGAGAAGATTACCCAACAATTAGACCAGGAAGTGGATGTGGGAGCACGAAGGTTGAAGCATGGTTGCCATTCATTTGCTGCTGCGCCATAATCTTCTCCCTTTCCTTGATCTAATCTCAATTAATTAGCCAAATAATTAATCATAAATTCAACAAAAATTCAAAACTAGAGAGAATTTAATAGCTAATAGTCATCTCACCTGCTTTGCTAACAAGCTGTTTTGTTCTTGTATTGCCTTTTCCTAGACAATTAAAGAAAATTCAACAATTCATTTTTAATAATTAAATATATAATATTTTACATTATTTTTCCATGAAAGTGAAACGATAATTGATAGAAAGTGAAAAGATAGAACTCACTCCAAAAGCTAGATCAAGGAGTGAGGGAATCCACCTCATATTTATACAGGATCGTTTGCTTTGGTTCTGTCGATGTGAGAAAACACCCGCCCACATGTCTAGCGTGATAGATTTTTATTTCTTTCACATCTAGCGTGTTTAATCGGTTCTCACTTCGTACAGATTTAGCTCTGATACCATGATAGAAAATGAGCGGATAGAACTCACTCCAAAAACTAGCTCATAAAGTGAGAGAATCCCCTCATATTTATACAGGACCGTTTGCTTTGGTTCTGTCGACGTGGAACAATAATAATTAGCTATTACTTATTTATTATTAGTTTTACAAATGAAAAATAGAAATAATTAACACATTGTAGGAAGCTTACCTTTCTCTGAAGTGCAGAGATTGATTCATGCATAAGATGATTCTGCATGAAACCAGCAAATGAATAACTTAATTAGCCTCGTTAAACACAGATTATTATAATTAATCACTTACAGCAATGTTAGTATTTAACCCTACTTTTTTTGATCGAATGTGTTTAAGAGCAGTCTCAAGCTGTTGCTCTAAACTCTGAAGCTCTTTCAGACTCAACGAGTTAAGATCTTCACCCAGATAGTGCCTGAAAATTTCAAATATTTTTTGAAAATATGAATAAAGAGAATCACAGTGGCATCAGATTAAATTCAACCTGTATTTTCTCTCTAAAAGCTCAATCTTAGCTTTTAGCCTTGAATACTCAATGACCCAGTTCCCCTTCAAAACAAAAAAGAAGGTAATAATAAAGGAAAATCAAAAGAATCAAGAAACTGTAAAAGAAAATATGGTGCAATCAGGGAGAAACTGTAGAACATCTGTCATTGACGCAAATAATAGATCAAAAGTTAACTTATTCCAAACTAAATGGAAAAATCTAGTATATTAAGAAAAAAAAAGGAAAAACAAAATTTAACTGAAAATAGTTGTTTTCTGCCATTTTAAAGAATATCTTCTTCAAAAAGTAAGACTGACCTTGAAGAATTGACATCAAGTTGAAACCCAGCTGAGTTAACACTCAACCTTCATAATTATCCTTTGTAAAAACTCACGAAGGTGAAATGAGAAAACAAAATTAAAAGTTGATGAACAACTCGAAGGCAAAGGCTAAGTTCAGGGAAAGAGAAATGCAGCATTTTTCTGGGAAGATTGAAATTGCAGTAATCATTCCACAAACAGGATCATAATAAGCAGAGCTGGATGGTGAAGAATTAAGAAAGTGGCTAACCTGTGACTCAGATTGAGTTGCATATAGCTGCCTCTCTGCGCAGGAATATCTCTCATATCGTTCCAGTATCATCTCCATACTGTTGGAGCTTACGTATAGAAAAGATAATAATCAATACATAAGTTAAACTTTCAATCACTTTGGATTATTAACTTTGATCAACGATAATCATTAGTAAACCAGAGTGAATAGCTACTAGTGATCTCAATTAAGTTTACAACATATGAGAAATGTTGTCCTAGTTCAAGATCTCTATCTGAACATACTAACAAAAAAATCATAAACAATATTTTTAATACACTAAGGATGCATGTAGAAAGTACCCTATCAAAACTAGACTCAGATATAAAAATAAATAAAACAAAAATAATCATTTTCATCCATAGTTAAGCATATCCTATCTTGTAAACGCTGAACCGATATCACCACTTTTGGTTAGTGAAACTACAACATTTTCACAGACCAGTACAATGTTATTCAGTTTCGAACAAAATCTGTACAGTTTTGCTCTTGAATTTGATTCTAAAATTTTTGCCTTGGTTGAAATAGAATGCTACATTATTTATGGTTACATTATTTAATCTTGGCCTCAACAAAACCTTGATGAAAAGGGGTCACCACTATTGTAAGTTGTAAATTCAGCATTAATGAAACAAAATCTAAAACATAATATGGGTTTTGAAAATTAATATATCCTTAGCTATGCAATATAAGTTATTTGATGATTACAGTACGATGATACTTAAACTTCTTGTCTGTCTGTGTCATGTTTAGGTCTATTAGCTCTGAGAATTAGGTCAACTACCTTGTTCTTTACAAACATTCTCCTTTCTCTCCTTTATTTTATTTTATTTTTTGAGCTTTTCTTCATATGTTTCTGGATGGGTTCATTCAAACTCAAGTAATACGTCAGTTGAAACAAGCATAAAAGAAAACAGCTGAAGAAAATAAGTCCTAGGAAAGACTGCAATCAAGTGCTGCAGATGAATATTTTAGCAGACAGTAGGAAGTGCTAGAAAACGTAGGTGTTCTATTCGAGAGAAATAGTGTATATTCTTTGCAAGAACTGTTCAGACAATACAGTGTTTTGAGAACAACTCTTAAAGATGAAATAAAGTCTGAATACTCTTTTAATTAAATAATTATATTATAAGGTTCTGCTCTATTTATTCAACCGAAATGTAGATATTCTACGTGAATATTGTATGTATAACAAGATAAAAACAAGTAACAATATTGGTACACACGTTCCAATAAAACTTAGAACCCTAAAAAATAATAAATGATTTATTTATTTTAGTAGATTGACTTCTATCAAGTATGTAGTTAATTAATTTTATATTATAGCAGAGTTATTTATATATTTCCCTGAATTTAAAAATTGATCAACGATGCTGGAGAATTTGGATTTTCGTTCTCTCCTGTCTCGTGAACCTACCCAGAACTCATCTCTAAGATCTTTTAGTAAAACCCTTTTACAGAATGGATCTTAGCTATGAATTAAGGGAATTATTCCGAACCTATTTCCGGGTTCGTCAGCGTCAAACTAATTAATTGTACTACCAAAAGCTGTAAATCTGGGAGGATACTCTTAATCCGGTGCTTGTAAGTACCGTGATCATGTTTAATCTTTCATTATAACTTAGTTTATGCACTTACTTTATAAAAATATTAGAGTAACGGACAAGTGACTTTGAATCATATACAGAATGATGAGATCTTTTTTTCTAGGATTTCATTTTCTACTTTTAGTAAGCTGAATCTAAATCATTAATTTTTAATTTAATAGTTGTTGATTAAAAATTGCTAATATAATAATTAAAATTAAATCAGCTAATGTTAAAAAACAAGAAACTAAAACATTAAACCATTAACCTAGAAAACAAACAAGGAGATCCTGGAATTTTACAGTTAAAATTACATTCAAACATATTTTCAAAGAAAATTCAGATAATTTACAAGCGTGACTTCTAAATCCAGATCAGGTTGATTCACATAACAGTGAAATTCGAGATTGTCTGTGTTCTTAATCAGTATACTATGATGTTAGCATGGTTTTTAAGGATAGTGTAATTTATTTTTACAAAAATAAATAAGTAATTAAAAAGTTTATACCTGAAGTTACTGAAGAAATTCAAGCAAATTTACCCTATAAATTGAAATAGATAAGAATTGATTTTTTTTTTTTAAAACAAAAACCCATATTTCTACGAAGATAAAAGCAAAAACTACAGCTTGTTAATCAGAAAATTTCCCAAAAAAGGGAAGAACACGTTAGAGCAAAGGGCCAATTATCTACTAAGATGTAGAAATAATTAATCAATCACATATATAGTAAGGCTACATCTCCAAGTACAAAAATCAAAAGGCAAAGATCTCGAAACAAGAAGAACCTAATTAGTATGTTTTCCAAAAATGATCTACGTTCTAAAACAAGAGCATCCATTAATGACGATGAAGAAATAAAAAGGAAAAAAATGGTATACCTAGAATCTGTAGCGTATTCAAACAGCTTTCCTTTGTTAGAGAAGACGATCAAAGCAACCTCAGCGTCGCAAAGTACAGAGATTTCATGAGCTTTCTTCAACAACCCAGCTTTCCTTTTTGAAAAAGTAACTTGCCGATTGATTTTATTTTCTATTCTTTTCAGCTGAACCCTACCTCTCCCCATTTTCCCAAAGAAGACGCCACAAAAACGATGGAAAAAAACGGCAGTCTGATTGACAAACACTGCTGTTTTAGAGAGAGACAGCCGAAGAAATGGGTCTCTCTTCTTGTTTCCAAATTCGATGGTGCCTCGTAAACACACTTCTGGATTTATAATCAAAGAACCTAAAATGAGATAGTTGGGTCAAAACCAGAAGTGGTTTTTGGGGATGAAGGTAGGTTTAGTGTACTAGAGTGGTTTTCTAAAGTTGTGTTGTCGATCTGTGATTGGCCAAGGTTTACTGTTAGCCGTTACTGTCTTTTCTAGGTACTGTACATTTTTCAGCTGTTTATACATTTTATTTTTATATTAATTGTACTGGATTCTGCTAGGGGAAGATTAGGGCTTGACTGAAGCAGAATTGTCTAAAGAGAAATGTCAAGGCCAAAAGCATCAAGTAATTTCTTTAAGGCTCCGAGTTTATTTCTTCCCTTAAAATAACTATTTTTTTTATATATAATTTACATTTCAAGACCCAGCCGTGCAACCGTGGAGTCTCCCATCTTCGTTTTACAATATTGTCTGTTTTAGGTCGGATCTCATAAAAATTTGTTCTTGCAGTTAGTTCAAAACGCGTTGTACTAAGAAGTGATAAAAACACTTCTTATAAACAATTTATTTTATGCTCTCTTAGCAATGTTAGATTGTATACTCCCGCTAATATCGGCTAGATCCTCAACATCAATAGAATATAGAGTCGTTATTGGTTTCATAAGGTGAGCTCTCACAACAACACCCTAAAATAAACTAGTTCAATGTTATGGTAATTACATAATGCAGAGATGTTATTAATGTTTTTGTTTTGTTATGTTTTTATCGCATTTCATTTGTTGTCGAATTAATTGTAAGAAACTATTATTAAAATTTATAAGAGTTTTGTGTAAGTTTTAAAAAAAAAATTTGTGTTTAAAGCAATTATGGTTATTAAATAAAAAAAAGATTAGAGAGATGAACTCAATTTTGTAAACCATTGCAAACAGAGAAGCGACTTATGAACGTGTAATTTAACCTCAAACATCATTTATAGTCAATTAATCTAACATTAGAATAATTACTTAAAACCTTAATTATTAAATAGATTGTTGAGGTAAAACATTAAGAACTACACAGTAATAAAATTTACTGACTTAACATGGTTTTATAGCTTCTAATTGAATTCTAGCTAAGTTCCCTGATTTGTTCAAATTACCAACTTTTCTCGTTTTCATGTTCACTTTCAACTGAAGATTCTCGATCAGCAATAAATCATTTTTCATTAAAGATCCAACATACGTTACAAAGTTAACAATGAGATACTCTCGATAAGTAAAATCATAACACCACAAAAAAAAACACATTCTCAATTCCACATTTATTAGTTGAGTTGATAGTTATTCATTGTTACATATTTTTGAATTCTATCGTCGAGTAGGCTACTCACCGACCCATGACATCACTACCGCTTCCAAGCCCCAATAGCCTTTTCATTTAAGACAACCGACCAATATCCGCTAATTTAACATTTTTTGTCGACACAAACACAATTATGTCACGACTTTTCCATTCTTGTAATTGCAATTAAAATTTACATCAAGTTTTTCACGATATATAACGCCAACCACTATCTATCAAATTACATGACAAAAACCATTCACAAAATAAGATACAAGATTCAGAAAAGTTATGAAATATAATAAAATAGGGTTGCATTACTATTGCTTTGTAATCATTGTCATACGCCCAAATGGTATTTTCTTACCTAGGTTAACGGATCAAGCTTTAGGTTTTTTTTTTTTCATAGAGTGAGCACGATATTCCTCTCATAGACAAACTATTTTATTGTTAGTTTTTAGTTAATACATCTCTCTTTAAAGAAAATCTTATTCACCAAAGTCATCTAAACTCTTGTCCAAATTCGACACAGAGTATGTGTATATTAGGCTCACGAGGAATGAAAGCCGATCGTTCAACAAAGATTCAAGTGCTTTCGGCCGCCCTTTAATTATTTCAAAACATAGAAGAAGTTGAGACTAAGAGGGAAATAGGATGATGGACAAGGTTTAATTGGTAAATGCAAGATAGTAGGAAAATTGATGAGAAGGAAATACGTGGCTAAAGTTGGATCCTTTCTTTGGGCAATTGGAAGCTTAGACGTGAGGCTATAAACAGAGAGAGAGAGAGAGAGAGAGAGAGAGAGAGAGAGAGAGAGAGAGAGAGAGAGAGAGAGAGATGGTGAGGAACTAGACCCTAGGGTAAGGTCTTCTTTTATTTTTTATGGTTGACTTATTATATGTACAATTTAATTTAATTCATTAAGTCATAAATTTAATTTTATTTAATGACATTTATGTTATTGAATTTGATCTTTTCTTGTTTACTTTAATTTAATTTGGTATAAGTAATGAATGATTTTGACCTTTTTCCAATTGGGTTTCATTTAATGCGATTTGATATAAATAATCGGTATTTTCAAGGATTTTAGATATTCTACGTTCATATATTCTAATTACTTAATTCTTATGAAATCTAGTTTAATTGTTGTCTTTGATTATGAATATTTAATTAGTTTTGATTGACAAGTTTTGTGGTCCATACATAAATTTTAAAATTTATTTGAAATTTTTAGGATATTACAATCTACTCCACTTCAATGAATTTTGTCCTTGAAATCAAGAGTAGTTTTGGATTTTGACCCTTCCATCCAAATCAACCTCTAAAAATTCAACCTTCTTATTTTATCTTAAAACATTCATATCTTCTCTTAAAACTAATTGTCCTTTAGTCTACTCGTTATGACATCTTTGAGTTTGTAGGTCAGGACTTGTTGCTTTCGTTGCAATACAATGATTTATATATCTTTTTATAACGTCTTTATTCTCATCCTGAGATTCCAATTCTCCTCTTTTCAAATAATCAAATTTCACTCTTTATTTTAAACTCATGTCTCTAATATACCATTATCGATGACATACCCAAATTTGTCAATTTTTAAACATTTTTAGAACTTACCCTTGTATGAATCATAACTTTACTCAATGTCATATAATTATTGGTATAATTATATTAAACACCCAATTTTTAATTTCATACTTACTGTCATTGACCTCTTTTAATCTCTATATTCTTATCATCTTAATAATTTCTGCAATAAAATTTTACATTCATATGTCTATAAGTAGCAATTACTCTAAACCATGCACTCAAATATAGATTTTGTTTTTAAGATCTCAATTTTTCTTTTAGTCAACTATATCCTAAATATTTTTAATTCATAAATAAAAATTTCATATTTCCTCAAGCAATAGTTTCTAAATTAAATATTTAAATATAAATTTCATATATAAATACATCAATGCCATTTTGATCAACTACATCCTAAAAACTTTAATTCATACTCGAAGACAAGATTTTATTTGATTGATTATATCCTCAACATTGAAAAATTTATTGAGTAACACTTAACATCCATATTATATTTCTACTTCACTTTAGTCAACTAATAACTCAGAAGTAAATGATTCATGGACTACAATCTCATTTTCATATTCCCTCAAGCAACGTTCGTACTAAACCATATACTTGAATGTAAATATCATACTTAGATTTCTTGACTATAGTTCAATCGATTATAACCTCAATATTTAATAATTCAACATCATATTCTAATCTCTATGTTGCCTCGAGCAATGATAATTTTAAATTACACATTCTCATATAAACTTTATACTAAGTTACTCGACTTTATTTAAGTTAACTATTATGTAACGACCCTTGCAGAGCGTCACAGGACTTGACATCACTTACATGAGTTTAGACACATTTTTGGACGTAAAATTTTTTTACTTTTTGTTAAAATGTTAAATCGATTTTTGGGGCGTTTATATCCTTTAAAATACATGAAAAACATTTGTAAAATACGTTTGGAAAGTATCGTAAAACATCAAAATTTAAAAAAATTAAACTTTTGGACACACATCATATGCGGCGCGCGGTCTTCGCTCGCCCGGCGCTCTGCCGTCACGCGCGCGGCACACATTCAACGTGCGTGCCGCGTGCATGCGTTGTTCTCCCAGGTGCACGCACCAGCTGAGGCGCGATCGATCGACACCCTCTCGGGTGCTAAACTTACATAACACATAATCGCCGATCGATCGTGCCCCCCAACACACCCCCCCTGCATCCGATCAGCGAACGCACGCGTGCCCTCTTCGAACACACACCCCGCGTGTCGTGCACGCTCATCACCTCCTTTTTCCACTTTTCCACATTTTCTTCATTCCTTTCACCTACAACCACTTCATACATTCCTCAATCTACTTCCCACCATTTCTAACTATCATTTTATGAAAATCTAACCGAATTTAAAACCCAAAATACTTAGCGGAAGTTTAAAAATAAAAAGCATTGAGGGCTCTAAATACTGGACATATGCTTCTAGACGAAATAACATCCAAACATTTCCAGTATTTTTCTAAAATCATCGGGTTGAGACATGTTTAAAAATCAAAATTTAAAAAAATTAAACTTTTGGACACACATCATATGCGGCGCGAGTTGCGCGATCTTCGCGCGCCCGGCGCTCTGCCGTCGCCCGCGCGGCACACGGTCAACGCGCATGTGGCGCACGTGTGTTGCTCTCCCAGGTGCACGCACCAGCCGAGGTGCGATCAATCGGCACCCTCTCGGGTGCCACACTTACATAACACGTAATCGTCGATCGATCGCCCCCCCCCCCCTCCCCATCCGATCGGCGAACGTATGTGTGCCCTCTTCGTGCACACACCCCACGTGTCATGCACGCCCATCACCTCCTTTTTCCACTTTTCCACATTTTCTTCATTCCTTTCACCTACAACCACTTCATACATTCCTCAATCTACTTCCCACCCTTTCTAACTTTCATTTCATGAAAATTTAACAGAATTTAAAACCAAAAATACTTAGCGGAAGTTTAAAAACAAAAAGCATTGAGGGCTCTAAATACTGGACATATACTTCTAGACGAAATAACATCCAAACATTTCCAATATTTTTCCAAAATCAAAGTTATCTAAACATCATACTCAAAAGACTACAAACATTTACATAAAACCTTAAAACTTCACCCACAGGTCAAAAGAGTTGTCTGACTGCAACAACAAATCCTCATGAGCTCTTTCCCCCAACTGCGTCTATTCTTCGACTTGAGGCTCAAAGTCCTCATCTGTACGGTCAGTACCTACATCATAAATTTTCACTAATGAGCGTAACGCTCAGCAATATCATAACTAAACTGTAAAATACTCGTGTTATGCATGATACTTTTCGAAACATGTACGTACTTTACTTTTCATTTAGTTCCAGTGACATGGTGGTTAAAGGAGCGTATTAGAGGAGTAGATACCAGAAACATAACATGTGTCCCTCCGGCCCAGATCAGCCCCAGGATCTACGGAGTTTTAACCGCCCCTGGCCCACCTAGCGATAAGGATACGCAGGGCTTACGGTGGACGATTTTGTATGCTATTCCTCGTCCCACAACTTAACCCGGTACATTTCTTAATATAACATTTTCTTGTCTTTCTTCCATGAAACATGTGCATAAAATATTTACATGATTCTTGAAAATGCGATGCATGAACATACAATGTGCATAAAACATAACATAACAATAGACATGTCCTCGAAAGCGTAAATGTAGACAATTATTCAAGACAGTTCAGGTAAACAATAACACTTAACCTAAAACATTAGGCTATAATACTAACTAACCATCAGTATACTCATAAAGCATATAGATCCTGTACCTTTGTGATATAGGACTTAAGGCCGAAACGCATGCAACATGAAATTCCTTTGGTCGTCGAGATTTAAGCAAACCTTGTGGATGTTTTCCTGGCGTTTAGAACTAAACATGTGTATTAACTCATGTCATACATCAACATTCAATAACAATTCTCTACGTTCAACGACTCCCTTTAATTGCAAAACTTTACTAAAGCGTTCAAACATATTATAATGAATTTCAAAAACCATCAATATCCAATTCAATAGCTTAAATCAATTAGTTTATGACTTTCAATAACACCACAAAAAATCAGATTTCACAAACCGCTTTTTGTTCAACTTAAACGGTCGTAACTCCCTTAATTTTTTATCGTTTTTTGACCCATGTCAAAATCATTTCGTGAAATCTTATAATGTCTAGTTTATTATAGAGCATCAATTTATAAAAATCAAATATAAAAAAGGCAGAGAAAACTCAAATGAACATTGCTCTGTGTTCTCGATTTTTTCTTAAACGCATTCCAATTTGCTGCAAACATGCATTTTATCCATTATCCTTCATTGAATCACAAGATAAATTAATCAAAGGTTTAGCATCAATTTAGGAGGGAGAATGTCAGTTTTCGAAATTCCTAAAGCCCACCCCAAAAATTCTTTCAAAACGCTAAATACTATCAACTAAATATATAATTTAAACAAATTTTCTTGCCTTAAACCTTTGAAAAGAGAAGCGTCAACAATGGAGGAGAGGAGGAGGGATGCTGACACACTATGCTGACACAATCACGACATGAACAAATAATCAAACAATCCCTACCGTTCTATGGTGTAGGCATCGAAGGCAACGAACACCCATCCGCTACTTACACCTGCATCCTGCGTCGCTGAAAGATATTCTCGTTGCCCTGCCCATCTACGGCTCGACCTCCGACCATATTCAAAACTTTATTCATTTAAGACTCACACTACTATTTCTAGCATAATCCACAACCCTAATTCAACTGGCTACTAATTTGGTTCGGTAACAACGACCCAAAACTTCAGACATGCGTAACTTTTCGCGTTGGTATTGGATCAAACCATTCCAGCGTCCACGTACTCCTCTAATAACCTAGTTTAACCTGCCAAAAGGTTTTTAAACAAACAGCCCACTAGGTCAAAAAGGGCAAACCCGCATTCTGCCCTTATCGAAAAATTCCCTCACTTGGTTTTCCTCAATTCCTCACCCGTTTCCTAACCAAACACCACCTATACCCTCAA
>CM039507.1:37700598-37745598 GCA_022432975.1 Begonia masoniana
CTCAGGTGGCCAAAACTATATACGTCAAGAAATTGGAAATTGAGTTCGTTGCCCGCGGAAGTTGTTTCCTTGAGTAATCACGTAGAGCTATTACGTTTGGTGAAGAGGTCAAAGACTAGGGGGCAAAGGGGAATTGGAACCGACATAAGTTCCTGAGTCAGTGTAGCTGAGGACGATGTTTTTACGGTCGCTTGGAAAATTTGTGGCTGCGCGTTTTTGAGGCCGGACTTGTTCGAGGAGGCCGTCGTAGATCAATGATCCTTTACAGGAACAAGGTAATGGAGTAACACAAGGGGAGTCTGGAAGACTTAGAAGATTCCAATCTAAATTTCTTAAGGAGTTCCTTGATGTATTTTTCTTGACAGAAGAAAATTTCATCTGGAGTTTGACTAATCTAGAAAACCTAAGAAGAATTTTAACTCCCCCATCATACTCATTTCAAATTCACTTTGCATGAGGGAGGAAAATTTATTACACATGTTGACATTAGTTGACCCAAAAATAATGTCATCAATATAAATTTGAACTAACAGAATGTCCTTATCCTTTTGCATGGTAAATAGAGTTGAATCAATATTCCCCTTTTTGAAATTCCTTTCCTCAAGGAAATTCTTCAATCTATCATACCAAGCTCTAGGAGCCTGCTTAAGACCATAAAGGGCTTTCCTTAATTTGTAGACATGGTCGGGTTTATCAAAACTTCAAACCTAAGGGTTACTCACAAAAACTTCTTATTGATGAAACCATTTAAGAATGCACTCTTTACATCCATTGGAAAGAGAGTGAAGTTCTTGTAGCAGGCAAAAGCTAGGAGCATCCTAATTGACTCTAATCTAGCTACAGGGGCAAAGGATTCTTCAAAATCAATACCCTCTTCTTGAGAGTATCCTTTAGCAACTAGTCTAGCCTTATTTCTAACCACAATCCCATTTTCATCCAACTTATTCTTGAAAACTCATTTAGTTCAATGATGGGATGATCCATAGGCCGTGGAACAAGTTCCCATACCTTGCTCCTTTCAAATTGATTTAGCTCTTCTTGCATAGCTAAAATCCAATTATCATCACTCTCGGCCTCTTCAAATTTCTTGGGCTCTACTTGAGAGATGAATGCCACATTGGCATAGAGATTTCAAAGAGAGGATCTAGTTTTAACTTCTAAGGAAGGATCACCTAAAATTTCATCTATTGGATGGTCTTTGACATACTTCCAATCTCTAGGAAGAGCAGGATTTTCATCCTTGACAGGAATAATATCTAGAGAAGTAGAAGAGGGTTCTAAAGATTTTTCTGCTTGAAGGGGATCACTAGGCTTTTCTAAAGAAAGAGAGTCCAGTTTTCTATCTAAGAATCATTCTTATCCACATTGATTGTGGGTTGAAGGGACTCATCAAAGTTGACATGAACTGATTCTTCTACAACTAGAGTTCTCCTATTGAATACTCTATATGCTTTACTTGAAAGAGAATAACCAAGAAAAATTCTAAGATCAGATTTGGAATCGAATTTTCCTAAGTTATCCTTAGTGTTGAGGATAAAGCATTTACTACCAAAGGTTCTAAAGTATTTGACAGAAGGAGTTTTTCCACTCCAGAGCTCATATGGAGTTTTCCCAAGAATAGGTCTTATTGAGACCCGATTAAGCACATAACAGGCTGTTGCAATAGCTTCAGCCCAGAAATACTTAGGAAGAGAGTTTTCATTAAGCATAGTTCGAGCTAGCTCTTGGAGAGACCTATTTTTCCTCTCAACAACACCATTTTGCTGAGGGGTTATAGGAGAGGAGAAGTTGTGCTCAATTCCATGTTTGAGATACAAGAGTTCAAATCTTTCATTTTCAAATTCTCCTCCATGATCACTACGAATAGCAATAATGGTGAGCTCCTTTTCATTTTGAACTCTTTTCCTAAAGCTAGAAAAGGTATCAAAAGTCTCATCCTTAGACTTCAAAAATATACCCAGGTGAATCTAGAGAAGTCATCTACAATAACAAAGGCATAGAATTTGCCTCCTAAGCTGGCTATATTGGAAGGACCGAAGAGGTCCATATGAAGGAGTTGGAGAGGCTTTGAAGTAGAAATTGCATTCTTAGATGCAAAGGAACTTTCGATCTGCTTTCCCATTTGGCAGGCTTCACAGACCTTATCCTTCTCAAAGGATATCTTAGGGATCCCTCTAACTAAATTCTCCCTAGTAATCTTAGCTAAGGTATCCATTCCTACATGACCTAATCTCCTATGCCAAGTCCAGCAGTCATTGGAAGAATTAACAGCAAAACATTTCTCATCAACATATTCAAAATCAGTCAGATCAATAATATAGACATTTTCTTTTCTAAAGCCTTTAAACAGAACATTGTTATTTGAAATGTCTTTGATCACACAAGCATTTGATTTAAATGTTACTTTATAGCCTTTGTCACACAATTGACTTATACTCAGCAGATTATGTTTTAATCCTTCTACTAATAAAACATTTTCAATGATTGGATTAGAAGGATTACCTATATTGCCAATGCCAACAATTTTGCCCTTTGGTTTCCACCAAAAGTAACACTTCTTTTCTTCTTGTTGACAACAGCAAACTTAGATGCATCTCCAGTCATGTGCCTTGAACAGCCACTGTCCAAGTACCATTGATTCCTTAATAGAGACGCATCATCCTACAAGACAGAAATCAGGTTGTCTTCTTAGGTACCCAAATCTTTTGGGTCCTAGCGTTAGGTCTGGTTCCCTTGGGAACCCATTGAAGTTTACCACTTGATTTCATATTGTTTGCTTTTAATGGACATACAAAAGATTTATGTCCTGTTTCATTACACGCATGGTAGACAGAGGATTTAACAAAGAAGTTTTTAAAAACTTTCTTTTTATTAGACTTGTTGTACCCTAAACCAGCTCTGTCAAAATTTGCTCTCTGACTACCTAATAACATCTTAAACAACTTAGTGCCATTAGTAAATTTTAGAATAATTGCATTTAAATCTCCATTTTTGCTTTTGAGCTTATCTATTTCCTTGACATGTAGATTACACTCCTTAGCATGCTTTTCTACGACATTTGCATTTTCCTTCTTTAAGGAATTGTACTTGGATTTAAGTATGTTATACTGCTTTACTAGATCATTGAAAGCATCAATTAAATTATCCTTCTCACTTTCGCTATCATCATCAGATTCATTAAAACTAGAAGAATGACTAACCTCATCCTCCTTGGCCATGAAGCATAGATTTGCCACTTCCTCATCTTCTAAAGAGGAGGTGTCACCTTCGCTGTCATCCCAAGTGGCCTTCATAGCCTTCTTCTTAAATTTCTTGGGATTCTTCTTGGCCTGTGGACAATCTGCCTTCATATGGCCAGGCTTGCCGCACCCAAAACATGTGATTTCCTTTTCCTTTTGAGATTTCTCAGCCCTTGGAAATCTCCTTCCTTGCATTCTTTTTCTCTGGAGGAATTTGCTGAACCTCCTTGTAATGAGGGCAATATCCTCATCATCATCTTCTTCTTTTTCCTCAGATACTTCTTGTTTACTGGAGGAAGCTTTCAGGGTAATAACTTTCCTTTTTGTAGCCTCCTTTTCCTTGAGGTCTTCCTTCTCATTAGACCTCATTATGATCTCATGCGTCATGAGAGATCCAATGAGCTCTTCAAGCTTTAGAGCTTTAAGATCCTTTGCTTCCTGAATGGCGGTTACCTTCGGCTGCCAACTTCTTGGAAGACATCTAAGGATCTTACTGACCTGTTCTTCACTAGAGTAAGATTTACCAAGAGCTTTCAAACCATTAGTTATGTTAGTAAATCTTGTAAACATAGAAGAGACAGACTCATCCTTAGGCATAGAGAATAGTTCATACTCGTGTATGAGCATATTCAGTTTGCTCTCCTTCACCTGATTTGTGCCCTCGTGTGTGACCTCTAGTAAGTGCCAGATCTCTTGTGCACTCTCACACCATTGTACTCTATTAAACTCATCTTTGTTCAGAGCACAGTATAGAGTGTTTACAGCCTTGGCATTTAAGCTTAAATTCTTCTTGTCAGATTCAGTGAATTCATTAGACCTTTTTGGTATGCTAACCTCGTTTTCAGTTTTCATGGCTTTAAATAGACCAAATTCTATATTATTCCATGTCATAGTCCATAGCCTGAACATAAATTCTCATCCTAGATTTCCAGTACACATAATCATTACCATCGAAGAATGGAGGTCTAGTGGTAGACTGACCTTCCATTTGTGTAGAGTGTGTGTTGAATGCCATTTCAAATATCACAATATTTTCTAGATAAATAACTTAGACAATATTAAACCTTACTCTGATACCAATTTTAGGATCGAGATTGTCTAAGAGGGGGGGTGAATAAGACTTTTAAGCTTAATTTAGTAATCTAGATAATTTCTCTCGTGTTCTTAAAACTTAAAGGCTAACAGCAGACAATCAAATAAAGTTGAGAGAGAGAGAAATTAACACCAAGATTTTTAACGTGGTTCGGCTAAACTTGCCTACGTCCACGCTCCAAGGCTCCCCCTTGAAGATTCTTAACCTTCTCCTCAATTAGAAAACATAGATCGAATTGTCGGGCTTCGATCTACTGCATTTTACACAGATATGGATTGTTCTTCACGGACGACAATCCACTGCCTTTACAGTTTTTGAGTTTGTAAATTACAAGCACAGACTACACTCTCACAAGGATTAAATCTCAAGTTAAAGCAAAGAGGTGTAGTGGAAATACAGAGTATGATAGAATTCGCAGGTTAGGGCTCAAGATTCAAATTTGCAAAAGTTGTTCCTTCGTGCTCTAACCTCGGCTTAAATACTCTGTCTGATTTCTCCTTCACAGACTTGAATGCTTCTTTCTTCAAATGGAAAAATATTACCGTTGGGAAACATCCGTACTTAAACAGATATCTGTTGCATCTGAAATTGATGTTCGTCGTCGCCATTAATGTACTGGAGTTAAAGCTGAAAACGACGTCACTGTAGCTTCGCGCTAACTTTGAATTCTGGCGGAAGACAATGTTGTTTTAGTCTTGAACCGCCATCGTTGGATGCAACTTCAAAATGTTGAACTGGCATAGTATGATAAATCTTTATTTGCTGAACCGGTGTCGGATGATGAAGTGTTAGACGTCTTATTGAAGTCTTCCGCCCTTGTCGTCTAGCGAACGTAGGATGTCTCCTTGAAGTCATCCGCCTTTGTCGTCTAGCGAGTGTAGGATATCTTCTTGAAGTCATCTGCCTTTGTCGTCTAGCGAGCGTAGGATATCTTCTTGAAGTCATCCGCCTTTGTCGTGTAGCGAGCGGTGGAGTTCTTCATTTATCTCATCCGCCTTTGTCGTGTAGCGAGCGGTGGAGTTCTTCATTTATCTCATCCGCCTTTGTCGTTTAGCGAGCAGTGGAGTTCTTCATTTATCTCATCAGCCTTTGTCGTTTAGCGAGCAGTGGAGTTCTTCATTTATCTCATCCGCCTTTGTCGTTTAGCGAGCGGTGGAGTTCTTCATTTATCTCATCCGCCTTTGACTAACGATTGTTTCAGCCCTGTTAAATAACTATACAGCCCTGTATATTTAACCACATTCATTAGATAACTAAAATACCCTTTTCAAGGGTATTTCCAACAGATTAAAAACCTTGCATAATTCATTATTCTCATTTAAAAAACATAATCAAATTAGATATTAACATTCAAATACATCATCAAAAACTTAGTTAGACTTAAACACTAATTAAGTCAACAGGGAGATGTTGTCTATCGGTGGATGTGGTCAGTCGGTAGAAGTTGTCTATCGGTAGATGTAAAGTGTTACTGTTTACTGGTAGATGTTAATCGGGTGATGCTGAGTGTTACTGTTGATCGATAAATGTTGGGTGTTTGAGTCATCTGGCTGACGTAACCGGTGGATGTTAATCGGGTGATGCTGAGTGTTATTGTTGATTGGTAGACGTTGGATGTATGAGTCATCCGGCTGACGTAATCGGTGGATGTTGAGTGTTACTGTAGTTCGGTAGATTTAATCGGAAGATGTTTTCTGTTTGTACTTCCACCGCTGACACTGTTTGGCGGAAGAAGTTTTATATTTCTGCTTCTACTGCTGGGACTTTTTCGGCGGAGGTTGTGTTTGAAATTTTAAGACATTTTAATATTCGAAACCTTTATGTCCTCGGTTCTTTGCTTGGCCGATGGTTTCTATCATCTAACAGTTATATAAGAATTATTTTAGTGATTTGTTTTAACCCTGTTTTATACAAATATTTTTCCGCTGCAAGTTTTAACGTCTTACTTTTTACTTTTATAAAAGTCGAATTTTGACCGTGGAGTGAAATTTTAAAACCCTTCCCATATTGCCTTAGTTCTATTCAGCATTATGAGTAGCGAACCGAGTTATAAAAATTCAGGTCGTGACACCGACAAGTGCCCGCACCGGCATGCTCCACGCGCCACCGACTGCTGTCTAGTCCTGGGTTCCCTCATCTAGTTCATCTATAAAAATCTCGTCACCTACACCATATAACACAAAAAACAAGCCTAATGCTTAGTAAGTAGAGAGGAATGCAGGTTAAAACAATGCACGATCCACTCAACCCCTAAATGCAGTTTCTAGACACTCTGTTGTTTTCATTTCATTTTCGTTGCATTTATCTTCCACTTTTGCATGTGAATCAAGTAGGCACGCGTCCTAACACAATCTAGGACGGCCACACCTTGACCCACCGAGCAAGATCGGAGGCACACATCCTAACACAATCCGGGACGGTCATACCAGATCTCCTCTGCATCGATCATGGAACCCTCAGTGTGCCTTCTAGCACGAGCATATCGAGGTGTTCACACTCACAACGCTTTACATAAGTTAGCATAGTCTTTCTCATAGAATCCCTCTCGGGGTGCTACACACTAGCCACTCGCTCGATAAGGTTATTCTACTCGAAACAAAGCTGCAATTCCGTTATCTTATTTTCTTACGTTTCACATTTAACACAAAACATGCTAAAACACTTATTTCGTAAGTTGAAAACAATGATGCATGAAAATGAACGATCAAACCAAAACAAACATCAACCATCCCTACCGTCCTATGGTGTAGGCCCAAAGGCAACGAAAACGTTCCTATACTTACCTGATTGCTCGGCAAATGTTTGTTCACTTCATCCGGTTAACTTACTCGCTCGCCAACCTAACAAATATAAGGAAACCACTTAGAAAGCCACTAAGAAAATTCCAAGCGATTTTCTAACCAAAACTAACAATAATACAACCCAATTCAAACTCTAAATCCTAAACTCGATTTTTCCACCAATTTTTAGTGTCCAACTTCGAACGGCCATAACTTACTTGTTTTTCAACGGATTTCGACGTGCCACCCCATTCTGTAAACCTCAACATGTCTACTTTCCATTGAAACACTTAGATTCCACAACCAAACACAATGGCCAGATCAAAAACACAGAAACAGAACCGGCACCCTTTGATTTAAAACCCTATTTTTCCCTAACTCACTTCCAATCTTCAATCTCTTCCTAAAAACAACTTAAACTAACATAATTAAGGATTTAAACCATCAATTAGGAGGAAAACCATCAAGGGAGACACAATTTTTGGAGCTCTCAAACTAGGGTTTACAAACCCTAACCAAATCCCTCCAAAACTCATTCAAAACTCCACAAATCAACACCTAAATGTATAAAAATAAAAACCCAATCAATTTTACCTCAAAACACCTTGCACAAATTGAAGAAATGGGAGGAGAAGGATCGGCTATGGAGGCTTAGAAGGAACCGTGGAGAATGAGGGAAAAAGAAGACAAAATTTATAATTTAACATAATACTTTTTCACTTTTAATTTTTGCCACTAAAATCTCTCATTTTATAATTTAACCCCACTCACTTTTGGTTACATCTTTCAATGTGATTCACCCTCCTTTTCACTCCCACTTCATTTTATTTAATTAGCCTTTAATACAATTTAACTCAACAATCCAGTTTCTAACACTTAATCTATGTTTCTCACAATGAATAAATGAAACTCCCATAACGTAACCCGGAGTAACATGTAAACTCTCACAACAACCCTAACTAGGGTTACGTACGCTATAGGAAAATTTTCGGGTCTTACATTAATATTTTCAAAATTTGACCTAAAATCAAGTTATTGGCAAATTCAAATAGCTGAACCAAATAGATACAAAACAACTTTTGTAGTTCCCTTTGGTCATTACGAATGGAATGTAATGCCTTTTGGGTTAAAAAATGCTCCTTCAGAATTTTAAAATATTATGAATGATATCTTTTCAAATTATTCTCAATTCTGTATTGTTTATACTGATGATATTTTAGTTTATTCACAAACTATAGACCAACATTTTAAACATCTAAGAATTTTAAAAGATGTTATCAAAAGAAATGGTTTGGTTCTTTCTGGACCAAAAATGAAATTATTTCAAACGACAGTGCGCTTTTTAGGCCATAACATTAACCAAGGTACTATTATTCCAATTAATAGAAGTATTGACTTTGCTTCTGAATTTCCAGATGAAATCAAAGAAAAAACTCAATTACAAAGGTTTTTAGGAAGCCTAAATTGCTTAGGTGATTTTTATCAAAATCTTGCTCAAGATACAGAATTATTATATCAAAGATTAAAAAAGAATCCTGAACCCTGGAGTCAAAAGCATACTGATGCTGTCAAAAGAATAAAATTAAAAGCAGTTAATTTACCTTGTTTATCTTTATTAAATTCTAAGTGGGATAAAATTGTTGAAACAGTTACCTCTGAAATTGGTTATGGAGGTATTATTAAACAAATAAATCCAAATAATTCCAAAGAAGAACTTATTCGTTTTACCTTTGGAGTATGGAAGCCAGTTCAAAAGAATTATTCAACAGTTAAAAAAGAAGTACTTTCTATTGTCAAATGTATTTCTAAATTCCAAGATGATTTATTAAATAAAAAATTTTATTAGAGTCAATTGTTCATCTACAAAAAATATTTTAACAAAAGATGTCAAAAATCTTGTTTCTAAATAAATTTTTGCCAGATGGCAAACAGAATTATCAGTATATGATTTTTCTATTGAATATATCAAAGGATCAAGTAATTCTCTTCCTGATTTTTTAACAAGAGAATTTTTGCAGGATAGCAACCCCATTTAGGGGTAAAAGCCGCGGCCGTGGTCGTGGTTATTCAAAACATTATCAAAAAGAATTTTCCACTTTAGGGGAAAGCTCTTCTTCTGATACTCATTCAAAAAAGACTACAAAAGAAGTCCTTGAAGGAGGACCACAATTTATCAAAAAAGCAGTGGTTGAGACGTTACTCACCTTGTCACAAAAGATATTGCTTTACAACAAAATGATGCCTAGTTCTTTAAAGAAAAATATATGGGTACTCAACATTATTTGGTAACAGAATGAAAGCTTCGTTATTACTATGAAACTATTCTTATTGAGACCAATTCAGTACAAATTCAACACAATTATGTAGAGGCGGGAAATTTCAAATCTCCTATATCTCATTCAAAAATCTACATTATCAGAATCATACTTCCGCAGGAATGAAGTTTGTCAGTTTATGCTCCCCAGACAACAAAAACAAATGAACAAAAGTACAACTACTGGGATTGCATCCAAGCATGGTCCCATGTGTTTTTATATCAAAATCCGGTTAAGAATCATTCATGGTTTTTTACTATGAATCCGAAAATACTCAAAAGTGAATACAAATTTCCAAATTGGTTTCTACATTGGTGGCAAAATCACTCTCCTGAAATCAGTATTTTTCCCAACAAAATTCAAAAGATCTTTTTTACATGGTCCAAATATCATCCAGATATTAGCAAAAGTACTTTTATTGGCCAGGATTTACATTGGTTTGTACAAAGTTTCAAATTAATTGGATCTGGCAGTGGAACCTTGAAATGGATAAAGATCATTTAGGGATTCCAGAAATTCAAAGGAATTTTTTCATCAAATGGTGGTCTCGCTTTGATACAGAAGCGTGCTTTTCAAAAATCACCAAGTCTATTCAAAATTACAAAAGTATGGCAGAAAAGGAAAAAGAAAAGATGGTTACAGATGATGATTCCATCAATTTTATTCAAAAGATGAAAAATATTATTCAAAAAAAATATTCAAACTTATCTTCTCAAGAATAGGAAATAAAGTTTCTTGAAACAATCAAAAATCAATTCTTTGAAATCGAAGAATTAGAAGACCAACAAAGTGAAAGTGATGCATTTATGTATTCTGGCTCATTTTCTGTGCTCGCAGGAGAATCACAAGATCCAGAGGATGATATTGTCCCAACTCAAAGTGACCTTTGGGATTCACTGATTGAGCTCACTCAAAAGCAAAAGGACAAAGGAAAAAAGAAGATTCAAAAATGAATTATCCAATTTATTTTATGGATGATGATTTCAAAAATGAATTATCCAATTTATTTTATGGATGATGATTTCATAATTTCAAACAGGAACCGCAGGCCTATTAACTTTTGGCATTATATGAATCAAAATAGAAGATATCATAGAGCACAAATATGGGATACCACTAATCCCTACAGAAAGCTTGCTATTCAAATAATAGCAGAAAGAAAAATGGAAGAGTATCGTCAACAAAACTTCTCAGCTGAAGAATTGGAAATATGGTACAAAAATAAAGAAATAAGAGATTCAGCCAATCAAAAATGTCCACCTGTCAAAAGTTATAAGGAATATCATAATGATTATTTATGTCATGATTATGAACCAGGACCTTATGAGTTTTGGGATCCTATTCAAAGAAGAAGACAGATTGAAGAAAAAATTCAAAAACTTCAAGAAGAAACTACCAATTCTCCGATTCAAAAGATAGTGGAAGGTATTTCCTATCGTTATTCTCCACTTCAGATGATAAGAGACTAAAGCAGTGGTCCCTACCACTTTCAAAAGACTACAAAGACTAGTGGGAAACAGTGGTCCTTACCACTTTCAAAGAAGATTCCCACTTTTCAAAAGCGTCATTCATGACGTAGCTTTCCTTTGCTCCTCTTCTCTATATAAGGATCATTTGCAATGTTTTATTTTTAAGTTTTTCGAGAGTTTGCCTTTATATCCTAAAAACCTCTTGGTTTTCTCTGCTCTCTTCTATTATAAGTTTTCTTCTCTGCTCTCTTCTATTGTAAGTTTTTTTATTCTGTTAATAAACTGTGTGCTTTTTTCTTCTTATGTTCTTCAATCGATCGATCCTTCCCCTGTTTGGTATCAGAGTCATGGCAGGGTAAGAAGTTGTTGATTCATGTTTGAATAAGCAAAAAGGTTTCAAAGATAATTTTTTTAATATAAGTTGTTTTTAGTAATCAATAGCCAATACGATGGCTTGATTAAACCAATAAGATTACTAGTTATACCAATAAGATGATTTGATTATACCAATAAGACTCTTATAACTCTTTCCGTGTATCCTTACGCTGAGGTTTGGTCTAAAACTTTGGTTTGATAAAACTATTGATATTGTTCTTCTGTTGTTGTCGTTTTGCCGAGATGATGGTTGTTGGGCGTGTTTGCCCATATGACGTGATTGAAGAATGGTTCAACAGTATTATCAAATCTAGACACTTTGTTTCACAAGCAGACGACCATATAAATCTCTCGTTCTTCCGAGTCAGTCGTGAAAGGGGAAGTGCGATCTTCGAGAATCCCTCTATAAATTTTCGATAATAGCCAGCTAATCCGAGAAATCCACGCACCTCACGTACGTTCTTCGGCTGTGGCCAATCTCTGACCGCCTGAACCTTGCTCGGATCAACAGAAACTCCATCCTGTGATATGACATGGCCAAGAAAACTGACCTGATCCAACCAAAATTCGCATTTGGAGAACTTCGGATACAACTGGTGCTGACATAGGGTCCTCAGAACAATCCTCAGATGCTCCTCGTGTTCTTCCTTCGTTTTAGAGTAGATCAATATGTCGTCGATGAAAACCACCACGAACTTGTCCAGATACTCCTTGAAGACACGGTTCATCAGATCCATAAACGCTGCAGGGGCATTAGTAAGTCCAAAAGACATGACAAGGAACTCATAATGCCCATACCTCGTTTGGAAAGCCGTCTTCGGTACATCATCCATCCGGACCTTCAACTGATTGTAACCCGAGCGTAGATCAATCCTCGAAAATACTCGGGCACCTTGCAGCTGATCAAACAAATCGTCAATCCGGGGCAGTGGATACTTATTCTTCACCGTCAATTTGTTCAACTCCCTGTAATCAATGCACATCCTGAGGGTCCCGTCTTTCTTCTTGACGAATAGAACAGGAGCACCCCAGGGTGAAACACTGGGTCGAATAAATCCCTTCTCTAATAGCTCATCAAGCTGAGTCCTCAGCTCTTTCAACTCAGCTGGTGCCAACCGATACGGGTTCTTGAACCTCAGCGCGGAGTTTGGATAGACATCGATAGTGAACTCGATCTCCCGGTCTGGTGGTAATCCGGGAAGATCATCAAGAAAGATCCCAGAGAACTCTCTGACGATAGGAATGTCGCTCGGCTTCAATCCGCTGAGCAACTGACAATCAAATACAGAAGCCAAATAAATAGAGCACGCACCTTTAAACTGCTCGTTGACCTTCATGGAATAAGAAATAGGCGAGCTACTCAATCTGCTCATCGCCTGAAAAGAAAACTCGGTTCTATCCGGGGGTCGGAAGGTCACAATCCCGGATCGACAGTCGATGGTGGCGTAGTGCTGCGCAAGCCAGTCCATCCCTAAGATAAGATCATAATGCTCGATGCCCATAACAATAAGGCGAGCATAGAGGGTGCGATCCCCAATCGAGATAATATTGCCCTGAACAATACGACCTGACTGCATACGCTCTCCTGAAGGTAGCATCACACTATACTCGCATTCTGCTAACTCAGGCGCAAGCCTCAATCTCGACACACAAGCGGTGGAAACAAAAGAATGTGTAGCCCCAGTGTCTAATAAAGAAAATACAGGAACGCCAGTAACCAATATAGTATCTGCTATCACGGCAGGCTGATCCTCGTTATCAACATCACCAGGCTCGATAAAAGCGAAGATCCTGGGCATAACTCTCCTCTGATCACTGGTTGACTGGTCTCGACCACGCTTCGGGCAGTCTTTAGCAAAATGGCCTGGTTCTCCACACCAATAACATACATTCGTGCCTATCCTGCACTGGCCAGAGTGTTCCTTTTGACATTTAGGACAAACAGGTACCTGAGAAGCAACCAATACTTGTTTCCCCTTTCCCCGGTCATTACCTCCCTCAAGAGGCCTCTTCACACCCCTCTGCTGCTGCTGGGGCTGTGCTCTGGGCTGCCAACCTCGGTTCAGTGACTGAGGTCGAATCTCTCTGAAGAAGCCCTTAGATGGCTCCCTTGGTCTCGAAGAACTCTGATCGACTACCTCAATATCCAGCGCCCTGGCCACAATATCGTCATAGGATACATTCCGCACCCCAGATATGGTAAGGCGCATCCGGAACTCCTGGCTAAGTCCCTGTAAGAATCGGCGTACCTTATCCTCGTTAATGCTGACCTGGCGTGGTGCAAATCGAGAAAGGGCTTCGAACCTCCTCACATACTCGGCAATAGAACCAATCTGCCGCAACTGCAAAAAACTCGACCATCTTCGCCTCGCGAACGGTATGGCTGAAATATTTATCGTAGAACAATTCTCTGAATCTCTCCCAGCCCATAACCGTCACATCGGTGGTCCTCTTCACAGTGTCCCACCAGAATCGGGCATCTAAAGCTAGGTGGTAAGTCACCAACGCCACCCTCTCCCCGTCCTCTATGCTAGCATACGCCAGCATGTCCTCCATAGTGCGAATCCACTCCTCAGCTGAAGAGGGATCTGTGGACTGTCCGCTGAATACTGGGGGCTGGAGCTTCTGAAATCTCTCCATCCCACGGTTAAGCGAAACGGCTGTCTCTCGGGCTCTAACACCCTCGCGATCTATCAGGGTACCCAACTGCTGAGACTGCCTCTCCATCTGCTGAGCCTGTCTCTCCATATGCTGAGACTGCTGGGCAATAAAGTCTTTAAGAGTATCAATCGTATCATCGCTGTCGTCTCGGTCGTTTCGTGGACGCACCATAATTATAAAATTCCTATAAAAGTTAAACAAATATTCTAAGAAACTAGAAATCGAATAAAGCTATAAACATACTTACAGTTGATGAAGAATGTCCGCGTAGTGGCTGTGCAGTCGAGCGGTCTACAGAACCGATTTTAAAACCCGGGGGCTCTGATACCATAATTGTAGCGCCCCTAATACTGTACCCAATATCCGTACCATATATTTTTTTTTTAAACCTAATATCTTTACTTAAACTCTAGGCGGAACCTAAACCGAAATCGAAACCAGAATCGAAATCGGAATTGAAATCTATCTTTAAAAACATTTAAAACAACCTAAAACAATTAATATAAAACCTTTTAAAAACTGAAAAACTATTAAATAAACTTTAATTAAAATGGGAGGGCAAAACTGTCCGGCCGTGACAAAAATGGGCAGCGACTGATCGTTGCACTTGTTGCAGCAAGCAGCGATCGATCTCTGCATTAATGCAGAGATCGATCGCTGCACCTGCTGCAGCGAGCAGCGATCGATCTCTGCATTGCTGCAGAGATCGATCGCTGCACACTCTGCAGTGCAGCGATCGCCTCGTGCGATCCTTAGCCACCCTTTCTGTTTTCCCTTCATTCTGTTTCTTTTATTTTCACAAGTGCTCTCTGGAATCCAGAGAGCAAATCAAACAATTCAACCCTGATCCTAACAACTTATCAATTTATAACTTAAACTCAACCAAAACGTATTCTAAACTCAATTAACTCGCGGCGGACTTTACGAAATCCCACTGCGTGGATATATCTAAAAACCGAACATATCCGTAACGTTCCTAAAACCGTTCAAAACATTTCAATGACATTTAATCAACAGTTTAAACCAAAACATTTGAAACACTAAACATAAAACCTATCAACTACCAGTACCAAACATCCTATAATTTCTATACAATTTTCCTATTCTATCCAAAATAACTTAAAACCCTCAAAATCTATACATACTGTCCCACGGGTCAAATAAGCCTCGACTGCGCCAGCACACCACCTCAGCCATGCTCCGTCAACTGGACTCAAGCCTCAGGAGGAGGAATCTCATCCTCACCTGGTTCCTCGATATCTAGGTCACCTACACCATACAATACACTATGAGATGAAATCCCAGTAAGCTCTACGTAAATGCAATGCATGTTGTGCGTATGAGTTTGGTAAATCATGCTTTATTTTATCTTACTATGCAATGCTCAATAGGTGTCACCGAGATCCTATCCCTCTAACCAGAGAGAGCTCATCCAGCGGGCGGACTACTCTTTCCAGCTAGAGGCGGGGGGTGCACGCTTACAACACGTACAGCCGTGCCTGAACCCCACCTCGCGTGACCAATACGCCTTTCGGCCAATACGCCTTTCGGCCAATGCTATGCTCAATACGCCTTTCGGCCAGTGCTATGCTTTACGTTATCTTTAAAACTCTGTGCGGAAGTTCATTTTCATGCTTTTCTTTAAAACAAGTGATGCGTGAACAGTTCAATATCATACAGTATACAAGCAATAATATGTACCATCAAGACTGTAAAGCGTAAACTATAAACTCCTAAAACCTAGCTACCCAAGCCAAATACAATTAAACAAACGCATCTCCAAAACTCCTCGAGACGACATTCGACGTACGGTGTAGGCCAATCGGCCAAAGAAAATCACGAGAACTTACCTCGTGTCCAAAGCAGCTCAAGCTCCGTCCACGAGCGTTGTTTGACTGAAGTAAAACACAATATCGACGTTAAAACGAGTTTAAACTATCGATCGTCCAAATTTACAAAATCTTAACTAAGGAGACTTTCTAAAGTTCTAATCTAATTCATTGGGCTATTTATTTGAGCAATTCACGCTCGGCACCTCAAATTCCAATTTACGAGTTATTCCTAAAATCTCGAAAATCCCTAATTTTAACATTTTCACAAATTAATTTAACCTCGTCCAATAACGTCGAATACGTGCAATATATACTTAATCACGGCTAACCTATTAATTACGAACCCTAATTCGCGTTTTAAATCGAAAACCTAACGAAAACCCTAAACGTATAACTCCGTAAAACTCAAAATAAATGTTCTAAAACTATAGATCCATACCTAGAGCGTCGATTGGAGGAGAAAACGTGAAGAAAACGGAACGAACGGGAGAAAGATCGGAGGTCGGAATGAAGGAAATCGTCGGCGGCCGAGGGCTTGCTCTCTGGAATTTGGCGCGGGCAGAGGAGAAAAAGAGGAGAAGTGAGGAGAGAAGAGAAATTAGGTTAGTTTATAATATTGAATTGGTAATTTACCAAAATGCCCTTTTCTTTGATTTTATATAATCTTCGTCATTCGGTTCGTTAATCGTCCAACGATTTGACTTTTTCAACTTTCCACATTTTGCCAATAAGTCCAACTTATTATTTGGGATTTAACAAAACTGTCCGTTCGCAAATTGGACCTCGTTTGCTATTTTTACGAGAACGTCCTTTACATTACGAGAAAAGTATTTACTCGGAATATAACGTTTAATCTCCGAAAATTCCCATAATTTTCTTAAAATTCCTATTAATCGTTAGGATCGTAATGACGCTTTCTTTTCGTGAAACGGACCTGATTTGACATATTTACCAAAAATACCATTATATAATAAAATAATAATATTCTAAAAATCCGTACGAGCCGGATATTACATAACGAATCAATTTCAGAATCAAAAATTGAAGGTGTTAGTATATCAGAACAACAAATTCCTCATAGGAATATATTCACAAAATACAGCTTCACCAACTGTATCAGAAATGAATTTTAATTTATAATCTTAAATGAATTTTTCTCCCGGATCAATACTGAGAAAACAAATTAATCAAGAATTTAATAAAAAAACTATTTAAAAAATGGTTTTTATCTAAATATACAAAAAATCAAATTGAAATTCTCAAAAAAGCTTATTATGAATTATTAACAAAACTACAAACTGTGATATCTTTTTACAAATGGTATTGGGAATATCACATAGATAATCAACTTCATATAAATGTTACTGAAGACTATGATAAATATCAACTAAATTGGACAATTACAAATGGGTCCTCAATTAAATTACAAAAAGACACTATTAATAGTTGAAGCTATTCCTTTAATAGATTTAGCTCAACCAAATCTTAAAAAAGAAGAAGTTATTATTAAGCAAAGTAATTATACAAATTTACATTTCAGAACGGTAGGTAATTAATTAAATAGAATTGAAAAATAAATTAATAAATTGATTCCTGAAAAGTCTGAAGCAAAAATTCCAGAAGTAATACAACCTTCTATATCAAAAATACATTTTTCTACAAAAGTGTCTAAACCAGATATCAAACCTCCTCTTCCAATGAAAAACTTTAAGTTTTCAAAACCTATCTAAGACTCTTGAGTTTATGGATCAATTAGTCATTAGATTAAAAGATTTAAAAATTAATACACTTACTAACAAAGATTCCGACTCTGAATCTAATTCTAAACAAGATTTTGATTCGGATTCAAGTATTAACCAATTTCATGAATCACTTTTAAATATAAAAGAATCATACAATCCTATCCAAAACCAAGAATTATCTCTTAATAAAGTTAATTATGCAAAAGAACCTGGTGGTGAAAAAACCATCAGAAGAACTTATTACAATAGACCAACTCCTCTAAATTATTATGGAAAGAAAAATTTTATTTAGAACAAACTGTTTATAGTCCAAAAACTATCTATTCTTGGGATATAGATGATCTAACTGAATATCAAATATTTGACATAATAAACAAAATGTTAATTTATTACATAAATCAATATTTGATACGTTAATAAGTATTTTAGAAAAATAGAATAAAAAAGTATGCATAATATTACTCTTTTACTAATAATCGACAAACAAAAGTTATTTAAAAAAAAAAAAAAAGAAACATAATTTGAACTCTAAAATTTGTATTTATTTATATACTAGACGTTAATTTTTTTTTTTTTTTTTTGATAATAGAATCTCCTTCTTCATTTGTCAATAATCTAAATTTTATTGTCAATTTATCTATTAAATTCAACACGCATATAACATTTTTTTTTAATAAAACATATGTTTCAATCTGATTTTAAACTAACATGACAATTTATAACCCAAATTTAAATTTTGTCGATCTCTTAACAAAGTTTGAAATCACCGGAAAATAAATTGACAAATTTTGAAATTGCCAAATAGGACTAGAAATCTTCTAAAAGATTAAATTTTTTTTTAAAATACATGATTAAATAAAAAATATTGTATACTAGTATTGGATTTTAAGAATAAATGTACAAGTAAAAAATAGATATTTCATTTTCCATAAAAAATAGTTCCATTGTAATCTATTAAATTCTCCAAACATTAAAATCTAAATAGAAGTTGTTGTCGCGGACTCTAAGCACAAGCACGTAGACTATTCTACACTTGAACCTTTTTTAAAATTCATTCGAACTTTAATTTTAAAGAAATGTGTAAATATTTTAACTAATCTCGACCCAGCAAGTGAAAATTATAAAACTTTTATTCGAATTCATGTATAGTCAAGTTACTTTAAAATAGTTATGTATAAGGATCAACACAAAAAATTAACCAACACTTGACAAGACATGTTAAGAAATATCCACTATATGGCTACACATTTTAGCATGGATAATCCAAAACTGTACCATCAAAAACCTGAAATGGGTCACAAATACCTTAACCACACTCTCATCTATACCCAAAGCAGCCTATAATCAAATTAATAAAAAAAACACAACTCGAGATTATAGCTCCAACAAACTCCCAGCTGTAGAATCCAGCAAAGAGATCACCGGTTGTGAGTTCATATACTAAAATGAATGTTTGAAAATGGATTGTCAACTTCCAACCCATAAATGATAACACGATGAAGAAGAAATATTCATACCCAATTAGGCAGTCAAGGTGAGCGGTTATGAAGTGGTCGATTGAAACATCCAATTTTCGGAAGAACTTCATGCCATAATCTTTGCAGATCTCACATAAAGGCTATCGACCACCTTCCCAATGTTCGAAATTGTTTCCAACGACGCCTGGTATATTGCGTCAGTCTTTGGATCGTCGAATATAACAAGGCATCCAGCACCCTGATCTAAAGTCCCTGCAAATTTCTTATCGAGAATCATCTGAGATAGCTTCTTCTCCACATGGTCCATGGGCAACTCAATCAGATCAGCAATGTGAGAAATCTCAACTCTCGAGAAAGGTTCGATCAGCCTACAGAGATTCTGCTCTAAGAGAGTGTCATAGAGAGAAGAGAGATGTCTATGGACAATTGGGTCTCCCTCTAGCTGAGCCTTAAAATCTCGAAGGGCAATCTCGAAAAGATTCAGAGAGCGCTTTGAATGAGCATCTGCAACTGCCATCATGGCATCCAACTCAGGCCCCAGATATAGCAGTCCTGCCTTTGATGAGATAATTCCAGCCACGTCATCAGCCTGATTAACCATTATCTTGCACAGTAACATATACTTGAGGCTAAATACAGCCCGAGGATCCTCAAGCGCATTGAAAGCTTCGAAAGCTTCAAAAAAATAACTATAAGCAGTTTTGTAATCCTTCTCTTCAGCATGGAGGATGCCACTTTGCAGATCAATTGTCCCCTGCTGAGCTGGCGGCACATATATGGCGTTGGCAGCTGTTCTTGCGGCTGTTAGCGCAGCCTTTGCTTTGGGGAGATTCCTTAAAGAGAAATGGAGCTTGCTCTCCAATAGGTCTATGTCCACAAGAAGAAGCTTATCATCCAATCTTCTAACTTCCTTAATTAAGCCTGAAAGGAGATTAAGTGCTTCTGGATACTCCTTATTTTCCATCAAAAGAGCCGCAAGTCTCGCCTCCACTCGCTGCCGTAAGAAAGTTCGCTTCTCACCACGGGTCCACAGCACCATTTCTTTGCAGAGGGAAATCTGAAGATCTGATGTTCCAGGTATTTTGGCCACTGCATCGATAATTCCACGAACAATTTTTGCCGTTTTTGCTTTTGGAATCAAGTTAAAGAAAGGCCTCAGTTGAGTCAGAAGACCTCGAAGATCCTCTGCTCGATTCTCTTGCCTAAGAAGATCAGATAGATTTGTGATGGCCTGTTCTTTTATCCTCAGTGCCTCCAAAGAAGATGAAGGGTTTTCAAGTATGCGATAGAGAATAGAGATTGCTTCTGATGCAGTTTTTGCTTCTAAAGCCTGAGCAACTGAATCGGTAGAAGCTGGAAGGTAAGACGCAGACATGGTTCTCACACTTAAGAAAGTAATGTCCTGCAACATGAAAAAATATTACACACCTTGATTAAATGCGGTAGCACAAAATGAATGTAACTACATATTAATTAATAAATTAAGCACTTTGAAGATAATTTGACACAAGTACATGTATCCAGATCTGTATTCAAAACCATGTATAGAGCAGAACTAAAAAATTTGAACAACAACCTGAAGATCTCCAACCATACACAGTAACCAATCATAACCATTTCTAAAGCACCTAACAGCTTTCTAAAAGCACAGAAATTACTGATATAAATTTAGCTTCTTAATCCCATGTGTGGCGCAAGGATTTAACCTAATCTAGCAGCTAAGTCACAACACTACAATCTACACGGAGTAATTACCTATGAAAAAACCCAATCACCAATCTAACTATTTCTAAAACAAGTAATACCACACTTTCGAAAAGCACAGAAATTACTCCTATAAAGTTAACTTCTTAATCCCACGAGTGGTGCAAGAGTTAACTTGATTTAACTACTCTAGCCGCTATGTTCACAACACTAGAATCACACTGAAAAAATCACAAAGTCCATTAAAACCCTGCAGCAACCTGGATCTGTTCAAAATAAATAGAATCACAGTAAATTCTTTATCACAAATTCAAATTCAATCAGACTCAACAAGCTTAAAATTAAATAAAAAAATAGAAGATCAAATTTCGTTTCGAGAGTGAATGTGATTCATGCATCAAACCAAAATATTAAAGACAGAAAAGAACGAACAAGAGAATTACAATAGTTCGGAATTTAATTTGCCATATCCACTTGAGAATACTTATAATTATCGTATAAAGAGTACAGCGAAAAATCTAAACCAAAATTACCTTGATCTACGCAAATAAAGAACCAAGAAGAAATTAATCAGATTGCAAAAACAAATTAAAACTTGGAGAATGTTAAGCTTAGCATCCTCCCCTCATGCTTACGCCTTCCGTGCGATGCTTCTCTCTCACCTCCAGTAGAGCTCAGTGTGCACTGATAACCCTATCGTTTAATGCCAAGTGGCAAAATTTGTTATTCTTGTAGTCTATATATTATTCGTTGTAACCTCATAAGAAAAGGAGAATATACAGAAATTTTCCTCTTAGTATATTGATCTTCCTTCTGAATTTCTCTTTTCAACTTGGGTCAGAGTCAATGGCTTCCTCCGGCAACATCCTCCTCCCACACCCTCTAGCAACTGGTCGCGATCCTTCTCAACCATAGCTTCCTTCAACCCAAGTATCATTTCTCCCTCTCTTTCCGTCTCAAAATAAAAATCCAACCATCAAACCGACTACCAATAACTATCTAATAAGAAAATTCCAACTTCCCAATGTCCTCTTTGCAAATAGCCTGGAAAGTTTCATTGATAGTACCTATCCCTCTCCACCCAAATTTCTGGATTATATTATCTTCCAACTCAACCCAGAAAACTCTGTCTGGCTTTATTACGATAGTCTTGTTATGAGTTGGTTGTTTGCTTCTCTCTCCGAACGCATTCCACCTCAGATTGTGGCGTATATCTCTACTGCTTCAAATATAGGCGGCTCTTGCTCAAATGTTTTCTTCCAATTCCTTGGCTCGCGTCACCGAACTACGAAGCCAGCTCCATCAATCGAATAAAAGGATGGATTCAATGTCAATGAATATATTCAGAAACTCACCTCCGTTTGTGACAATCTCACTGCCATCGGTGAACCAGTTTCTTCTACAGACCAACTCACCTATTTACTTAGTGGATTAAGAAGTGAGTATAACCCATTTCACTGCAATCTCTAATCGCCCAGTTGAATCTTCAATCGAAGAAGTTCACAATTTTCTCCTCAACTATGAGTTTCACTTGAACAAACAGAATGCATCGCTTACTCTGAATGCTCTCCAAGCCAACGCTGCCACTATATCATCTCGCCATACTCTGAGACCGCTCTTTCAACCCAATTTGCAGTCAGTTTGACCTTCGTCCTGTCTCCACCCTACTATGCTCCCAGTGTGTTAGCCAAACCCACTGGCCCACCCAACCAATGGAATCCTCCTCGGACCAACTTTTATCAGTCCAAGTGTCTAAGCTACCATAAATTTGGGACACACAGCCGAAGTCTTTTATCACGCACCATCACCTTTAAGCCAGCTCCACGCTTCTTGAACACGACGGTTACTCCTTTTGCTACGTCACCACTGCCTTCATCGCATTTGGTCTCTCCTCCAACATTTGTGATTTGTTGCATAGAGCAAACATGCAAGACTGTAAGGCAGTGTCTACTCCAATGGTTCCTATCCCGATTCTATACCAATGTTTTGGAACTCCTCTACCAGATGTGCCTCTATATCGCCGTATAGTCGCGCGAGCTCCAATACTGTACTTTGACTCGACCTTATATAGCTTATGCAGTTAACAAGCTCTATCAATTTATGCATAAACCAACTAACACTCATTGGCAGGCAATCAAATAGATATTACGTTACTTAAAGGGCACAACGAATTACTGTCTTCGCTTTAGCAAATCTCCCTCTTTCAACATTGTAAGCTACATTGATGCTGACTAGGCATGCACACCTAATGACAGACGCAACACTAGTGGTTAACTGGTTATTGTGTGCTCCTTGGCTTGAATCTAATCTCTTGGTCCTCATCTAAGCAAAAAACAATGTCTCGATCCAGCACTAAATCGGAGTATGGAAGTGTTGCAGATGGCGTGGTTGAAGTTCTTGGATAAAATCCTTACTCGCTGCACTCAATATGTCGTCTTCCATGCCTCCAAGATTGATGTGTGATATTATCAGTGCTACATACCTAGCATCAAACCTGGTTTTTCACTCCAAAGCCAAACATGTTGAGCTAAATTTCCACTTTGTGTGCAAAAAGGTATCTTCGAATTAGATCACTATAATTGTTTGTCCCGTCTTCCTCTCAACTTGCAGATGATTTGACAAAACCACTTCCACTGGCACTCTTCGAATCATCTAGATCCAAGCTCTGTGTTGGACTACCTTGAGCTTGAGGGGGGTTGTTAAGCTTAGCATACTCTCCTCATGCTCACGCCTAATGTGTGATGTTTCTCTCTCACCTCCAGTAGAGCTCAGCGTGCACTGTCAATCCTATTTTGTAATGCCAAGTGGCAGAATTTGTTATTTTTGTAGTCTATATATTATACATTGTAACCTCATAAGAAAAGGAAAATATACAGAAATCTTCTTCGCAGTATATCAGTCTTCCAACTGAATTTCTCTTTTCAACTGAGATGGAGAGAGACTTTACTCATCACCCACTTTGATCTCCCTAACTTGCATTCAATCACTCTTGATATCACATAAATCTGCTATCCTAGTTCACCCATAAAGAACCCCAGGGTGGCTGTTGTCTGCATTTCTTTTCTGATTCCAAAATTATTAAATGGGGGTATTCTATCGAGTCAAATCCTAAGATTTCAAATTAACACGTTTTCCCTAGGATAGGATTAAGTATAACAAAATTACTTTGACGTCCTCAATTAATACACCACCTCAAACTATAAGTTTATTTAAGTAAACAATGATTCATCACCATGGAACTCATATTGATCTAATTTTCAAGCACAACCCTAAGACTGAACTTTATCCGATAGTGGCATAAACCATAATCAACTAGGTGCAAAAAACTTAAGTACATAAACCGCCTACAAATTATAAGATTATCCCTTTCTGCAGGCAAATAAGGGTACAAGATAAATGAGGACCACGTTTTTCGTGTTTGATTCTTGAGTTTTTATTCACCATCCACCCAAATCCCAGACGAGTGACACAAAAGATCCCTTGTATGGACAGGCAACAGAAAAGAAAAGGTGAATAAACCTTAGCATTATCCCAAAAAAAGATGTTCTCCAACATCATAAAAAGGAATACGAGAACAAATAGATCTAAGAGCCACACCCTACAAACTCAGAGCAAATTAATGCATGATACTAACTAAGACGGCCGGCTCAGTTCTACCTCCGAGTATAAGATACAAAATACAAAGATATAATAACTAAAAAGCCTTGGAAGGAGACCAAAACAAATCGAAAGACTGAATCCAATTTGCGAAGTGAGCTACGATTTGAGGTTAGTCGAAACATAAAAGAGGCACGATAACACGCCATACTTAATTACTGCATAAAAATTTTAAAATTAGCAGTCACCTGCACTGTTGCTTCAAAATTTCCAGACGTAGACTCTTGTCCGACTAGAAGCTTCTGGGAGAGAGAGAGAGAGAGAGAGAGAGAGAGAGAGAGAGTGATAGATAGTCAACCGCAGCGAGAAGGAGCGAAGAAACTAAGACGTGAAAACAAGAAAAGTAAACGAGAGAGAGAGTAAATGGGGAAGGAATATCTGACAGTAGATGAAGTCGGGAGGTAGAAATGCAACTAGGTTTCCCTTAAGACTCCCAATTCCTGAAAATCTCTTCTCCTCCTTTTTTATTAACAATAATAATCAAGGCTAATATCTAATTTAAATCCTAATATTTTATGCAATTTTTTCTACAAACCAAACTTCCTACTACTAATTTTTCATTTAATGAAGTGCGATATCTACCGTCTTTTTTATTTCTAATCTCATTTCAAATTCTATCACAATCGATTGGTTTTGAAATCAACATATAGAAAATCGACAAAATTTAAAATCAGATTAAAATTACTAGAGAGGTTAAATATCGAGTTAAAATAACTCATTTAATAGAAAATGTGGTATATATGTTTTAAATTTAATAGATAAATTGTCGAGAATATTCAAATTGTTAATTGCTAAAATGCATAAATTTTTTTTGTAAAAAATTAAATTTCATCGTATAATCATTAAATGACTTGAAATTTTTTCAACTTGAAAAAAACAAAGCTTGAGCTAAACGAGATCATGAATCGAAGCCAAGAGTTATTTGAAACTTTATCGCAAGTAGCTTCTTCTTTGCTCCTTAGAATGGTTACAACAACATCGATGAAATCATCACTCGTCGATCAAATTCTTTAGATAACATGAGCCATGTGAGTTTGGAGGACATTTCATATCGCATCGTAAACATTGCATGTACACATTTTCCTAGCCTCCTTCAAATTCCAATTATTTTGAACAAAGAAATCTAAAGAATTTAAGTTAACGGAGAAATTGGATGTTTCTTACGCATATCCGACATATAAACTTGTGGAAGCCATTGTTGGTAGTTGTAAAGATTCCAAACATGTCGTGTTTGTTCTTTGAATCAAGTTTGACTATAACAGAGATTGCATCAAGTTGTCATAAGGCAAACTTAATCGTCTTCGTCCATGCAGAGATCCTCGTTAGAGTTGTTCGATCATATTTCTCAGGAGTTACACTGCTCTTGATGCACATTCTCACAAAATTAACCATTTCTAAAAGGAGAGTGATATGTTTTATCTCAATTTTTACTTTATAATTATTATATATTGACGTGATAATTATTAATTAATATAATTAAAATGATAAATTATAATTAAAATAAGTCATTCATTATATTAATTAATGTGTCACTACACTAATAAATGACTATAATGTAAGGGATAAAAAATAAAAAATAAAAATAAAAATAAAGATAAATATTATTATTAATTTTAGGATAATTCTACATTTATCTACTAATTTAATTAATACAACTATCCTGATATATTACAAATAATTAAAATTACTTGTTAATCAAGGCAAGACGAAGATACTCAGTGTTTATAATAATAGTGTTGAAATTTCCAATTTAATTATATAAATAAAGTCATTGCCAATAATTCTTTCATCTTCGTCGGCGTCTCCAAATTCTCCCGACTCATCTCTAGTCTCTGCCACATCCGCTTCCCTCTGAGGCACCAAAATCCGCCATGGCTACTCCACCTCCATCTCCGAGTCTCTGCGCTGTGCTTTCTGAATCCAAACGTATAATCAACGCCCACTCTCGTCACTTTCTCGCCCTCTCCGTTCTCTTTCTCCTCCCTCTCTCCTTCGCGATGGCCGTCTCCCCAACCCTACATAACCTCATGCTTTCCAATTCTCTCACTCCCAACTCCCAGATCTTCATCGGAAGCGTTCCCGACGGTCAAGACCACCAACCTACCGTTCCTACCAAGGTCATTCTGGTCTATTCTGTTTATTCTCTCTTTATTTTCGTTCTCTCTCTCTGCTCCGTTGCTTCCATCTCTTACAGCGTCTTTCATGGATTCTACGGCCGGCCGGTCAAAATCTTTTCAGCTATTAAATCTGTTTCCGTCTCCTTCTTTTACCTATTGATTACTAACGTTCTTGCCCAAATCGGCATGCTCTTGATCTGCGTTGTCTTCGGAGTTTTCGCATTCTTGATTGTCATAGGAATTGAAATGACAGGGTTTCCTATCAATTACTCATCGCCTTACTTCATTGCTTTTTCTATCGTCTTTGTGCTCGTTCTACTGTTCTTATTGGTTTATCTGCAAGTGATCTGGTCTATCTATCCTGCGATCTCTGTAATTGAATCGACCTGGGGATTCCAGCCGCTCAGAAGAAGCGTATATCTAATTCGAGGAATGAGACGAGTTGCATTTTCCTTGCTTCTCTTATTCGCGTTCTTCGTCGGATTTATAAATTGGAGCATTTCGGCATGGAATTTTGAATTCGACGATACCGGTAATATATGGAAGCGATGCGGATTTGTTCTGCAAATTGTGGCCACGACAACTCTGCTCATGCTAATTCTTCTTTATAACGCTGCTGCCAACACTGTTCTGTACATATACTGCAAGGCCATCCATGGAGAACTTGCTTTTGAAATTGCTGAAGAGTTTGCTCGAGTGTACGTCAGTCTACCTGTTGATGACGGGAAAGTTCCTCACCTTGTTTCAATTGCTCATACTTGATTACAATGGGAAAGTTTTCACTTCTGATTCTGCTTCCTCTTCAAATGCATGTAAGATTATGATAACTGGTTTGCTGTTCGTCATATTTTGCTGTTAATCAAAGTGTTTGATGTTTGTGGATTCTGTACATAATTTTAAGAATGTCGAAGAAGATGAGATTTGTCATTCTTGCCTTTCAGATTTCGTTTCACTATTCGAATTGGGTTCTTTCTTTGTACATCCCTTTGCTCATTTGAGCTTCAGAAAGATTAAGTCCTTCTGAAAAAGTCTTCAAAACAGTTTCCAAAAAATAATTGATCTTATTTGAATCACTTCCTTTTTTTATCTTTAACAAACAATTTTTAAGAACATTTCTGGAGTATGATTTAACTTCATTGTTATTAGATTCTGAAGAACAATTCTTTATTGGTGAAGTAAATATTTACCTCAAACTCAAGATCCGAGCAAGTAGGTATTATTAAGCTTTCCTAAACTAATGGCGTCAGCATCATTGTCTCTAGTGTTACGGTTTTTTATTTTAATGTAGTGTGCAATTTCCACAGACAACTTGCAATTTTGGCTAGGAGGAACCATAAGAGATTTTCGTAGGTACTCAGACGCAGGTTTTGTGAGAAGCTTATCAAGTTTTCATCGAGTCTCTTACGAAATGGGCCCGTAGATTAATCCGAAAATCTCCTATCAGGTTCCTCCTCGCCAAAATTACCCCAAACATCCAATACTTCAAGAGATGACACACGAGTCGTACAACCTAGGGGTGGGCACAGTCCTTGCCGGTCCGATTCCTAGCCGAAATCGTACCGACCCAGACAATTCGGGATTTTTATCCCGGTACCAAAACCGGCCCTAGGAGGAATCGGAACCGGACCAAATTTTCGATCCAGTTCTGGTTCGGCACCGGTTTCTACCATCACTTTTTGATTTATTTTTTTTTTTTGCACCAAAGAACTCATTGACTTTGGAGACCTTTGTTGACTGTCGCCGGTACTTGGAGTATGGTTTTAATTGGTTGTATCACCTTTATATTCGGTATACAACTTTTCAATTACATCATCTACCTGCTTTAAGTATTGTGCAGCTCTTTCACTACCAAATAAAATGTCTAAACAATGCCGTAAAAATTTTGTTTTGCAACTTGGATAAAAAACAACAACATATACAAGTCTATTTATTTTTTCAAAAAAACCCCAATATTTATCAAATTTCTTTTGCATCTTGATGGTCATTCTTCTTAGCGTTAAATTATCACTGTTAGCATATGTCTCAATAGCAATATTCAAATTACATACTTCATCTATGTACATATTTGATGTAATATGTAGAAAAGCAGAAACATGAAGTGTCGTTGTATGTAATGTCTCTAAGAATTTTATGTATTCTCGAATGCATCACCAATCTTTAGTTGTTGGTGAACATTCCCCTCCTGCAAGAAAGAGCTATCATTCTCTGCTAATTTTTCAAAAGCCGTTTCATATTTCTCAGCGCTTGCCAACATCAAATACGTAGAGTTTCAACGAGTAGAAACGTCAAGCGACAAATTACTTTTACAAGTAATTTTAACCACATCAACGCAGACTTTGAACTGTTGCAATCTTCCTGGAGAAGACCCTACTTACTTGACAATTTTTCGTACTCTCGCTATGGACTCATCATGTTATTTCAAACAATCAGAAACGATCAAATTTAGGACATGTGCAAAACATCTCATGAGCATATGATCGCCATGTAAAATCAACCCCCTCTAATTTCGAATTGTCTTCGTCAAATAAGATATAGCAACGTCGTTGGAAGACGCATTATCAACGGTTACGATTGTAATTTTTTCAATCTCCCAATTAAGCAAATATTTTTCAACTTCCTTACCAATAGATTCACCTTTATGATTCGAAATTAAACAAAAATTCAATATCTTCTTTTGCACATTCTACTATTCATCAATATAATGACATGTCAGCGCCATGTAATTCAAATTTTAAATAGATGTTCATGTGTTAGTGGTCAAATATACGTTTGTGATGTTGAAAAAAAATACTCTTTCAACCTGGTTATTTCTTTCTGAAATATTTTGCAAATATTTCGTGCAACTGTTCTTTTAGATGACATAATAAATTTGGGATTTAGACACAGACAAAATGTCCTAAAACTAATTCATTCAACCTCTTTCAATGGTAATTCATCCAAGATAATCATTTTTGCAAGAAATTCTCAAGCAGCCATTATTGTAAATGTAGGTACACCAGCAATCTTGCTCTGAGTAGGTCTAAAGATCAAAGTTAATTGCTTACTGTCTAAATTTCGTGGAAACTTTTTGCATACTTTAATATACTTTATTAAACTTGAAGTTTCATTTTTCGTCTGGCGTGCAAGCATAAAGTTGCCCACAATACTTACATTTAGCTGAATTAGTGTTTGGTAGCCTAATGTAGTGAATCCAGTTGAGATATTTAGTTCTTTTCGATTCCACATGCAAATTTTCACTAGGAATATCCATCCTACTATAGGGCAAAAAAACATTTTATGCACTTAATTTTCTGTCATATTAAATATAAACTATGTAGAAAAATGTGAAAGAACTTGATAAATTCCTCTAGAAAAATTAATCGAGGGAAATAACTTAGCTAATACAATCAGCATTAGGTAATCATTATTCAACAATCAACATTACAGTACAATATATAAACCTAAATTTACCAACCTAATCAGTAAACTGTAACAAAAGTACAAAACACACTATTATTTCATAAAGAAATAACAAAAAGTATATAATGTCATATTCTTTTAGAGTTTTTTGAAGTTTGTTGTAATATAATCTCTTCATTATTATTTTTTATTTATTTGATTTGCTTACTAATTTACATGAAGTAATTAACTTCAATACTATTTATGTTTTTTAAGAGCTTTAATTTTAAAAACATGTTTTTGCAGAATAATTTTGAATCTTCTGATAGTTAATTAAATTTACGGAAAGTATACAAACAAACAAAAACACGAGGCTACCCCATACTAGCAGAAAATGCATTGTCAATTTAACAAAGATCAGTAAAGTGTAAATAGTAAACATTCAAATTTCGAAATATTTTTCTCTACAAATCAATAAACCCAACCCATATGTTGCAATTCTAGAGCCGAAGAAAACATTGTCAAAATTATGCATATTGGATCAAGAGAGTGAATTTCGACGATGAGTTGAAACTGAAGCAGACGACGCCGGTGAGAGTGATTGGAGTGTTGCCGGTGAGAGCAAATTGAGTCTGAGTGGGCCTGAGCCTGGAGTGTTGTCGATTACTCTAAGTGTGTGACTGTGCAAGAGACTGGAGTCTCGAGAGAGAGACGGAGACAGGATTCGAAAGACTTGAAGTTCAGACTTCATGTCTGAAGACTTTGAAGTAGCGAAGTTAGGTTATCCGACCACGTTTCCACTAGACTAACCCATGGGTTGGTACTTCTACCATCCTTGTCGGTTTCAGAACTGAGAATGGTGGACCAGACCACAGTCCCCGCTTCCTAGATCGAAGGAACCATGATCGGTTCTCAGACACAAGGAATCAGCGAAGAATCAAACCCGAACTAGTGGTCCGGCCCGGTCTGCCGATTCTGGGCCGTTCTATCCACACCTAGTACTGCGACCCAAGCTTGAAAAAATCTGACTTGTCGAATATAATGAGTTGAATGAACCGAGGATAGCGAACCCGGCCACAAAATTCACTTCCAGCTCTAATTTAAGGGTGTTAGAATTGAAAAAATATGTGATTAGGACGAAGTATAATCATATTTCCCCCCCTGAAACCTTTCACTTGAACAGTTACAGAGAATAGTTCACCATAAAAGCCAATCAATGCAGTGAATTTCCAACAAAATCCTAGGATTAAGCTAAAGCTAAAACATCAAATCTATTCATCTTAGTCAAACCCATTTTACAGGAGATGATTCGATTAGCATCTTGAAGAACCAGGCTGATAAATCAAAAGAATTTTGAAAATCTTAAAGCCGTGGCCATCTTCATTCAAAAGCTCACATTTTTCTCAAATCTGCCTGACCTAACCCAAACATGTTACTCCAATCGGTTGATCTTTGAATAATTCTGGACGGAAATTGATCACTGTCTTCTCCGCCTGAAGGCTCGTACCCATCACTTGTCGACCTCGACAGAGGAATCCCCTTCTCCGCAGCTGCTCCAGCCAATCGGAGATCCATCAGCCGCCTTGACTCTTCAGCTCCGGACGACGAGGCCCGAAATGGGTGGATGTCTGGCGAATCCATACTGCTCTCCGGCGAAGATGCGATAATTCCGGCAGAACTCGACATTCCTCTGCTAGTTTGAAAAGCACTTCTCGCTTCGAGCTGCAGTGGCGCTAAAGCATTATCAACTGCTTTTGCTGGAAGTTTTGACATCGGATCCATCGTAAGGTCGGCCGGAAGTCGAACCCGTTTGTTCGATCGCCTTCTGTTGTTCTCCGGCCTTGGCACCATTCGCAGGGCGCTGCTACCAAGACCACTATCGACCGGGCCCGTTCTTGCCACAGGCTGCAGAATTTTGGACTTCTTTCGAGCCTCAGCAGCTGCTTTCGAAGCCTCCTCTGCATTCATCCGAGCCAGAGTCCACGGGCTAATCTTCACCGTCGGATGATTTTTTTTCTTACCCGTTTCCTCCATGGCCATGTTCTTCCCAAATGAACTAACAGAGCCGGTTTCCGGTGGAACAACATCAAACTAGAAATAACACCAAATCGCACGATTAAACATTCCTCCAACCCTTCGTAAAATCATAATCCAACTACATAATCGTAAAAAAAAAAAAAAAAGAGAGAGAAAACACTTTCTACTGGATTACCTGGTCTTCTAGGAACAACCGAGGAGGTGTACACCATACTGCTCGGTTGAAATTAGTGAAGGAGCTTGTACTACTCAGTCCGGTTAGGGAACTGGCTACTGACATTGGAGGACTTTGCTGACCAGTTCCTCCCACCTGTTCTTGCTCTAGCTCCCTCAAATATATGATGTAATCATATGTGCTAATTCCCTGTTTGAAATAAAAACAAAATTAGTATAAGATGACTTCATCTCATCCTGTTTCAATTCTCCAGTTTTTTTAACGGAATTAGAGCGTTTATCACTGAAATTAAGAACTCTATCCACTTTAGAACAAAGTTTTTACGGACCTTTTTGATGAGGAGGATGTGAAAAAAGAAAAGTTGGGCAAGCGGCAGGGTCGCTATCATTGCCAAAATGGTACATATAACCTGCATAGTAACACACCCAGTATGAATTTCAACTAAAATTGAACAAAATTTTCAGTTTTGAATAAAGAAGTCGTATTTGCACAATAAACGATCAGATTTAATTTAAAAAAAGGACGAGGGGAACTTACCACTACAATAACGAAAGGGGCCATCGAAAAGCTGCTGCCTAGCTTCGAAGAGATATCGGCAGAGAACCTTTTCTTCTCGAGGAAACAGAAAACTAGCACAACAATTCCAGTCGTCCATTGTACGATAAGCTGCAATCTCAACCCCAATGTGCACAACCAAACGATGTACACACCTGTCAATAATCAATTAACTTGCAATATAAAGGATAATAAAATGCTTATTCGGAGAAGATCTTCTCATTCAAAATTGTCGAATAAAGTATTCGTAGTAACACAACGAAAATTAGGAAAAATTGTGATCAAACAAGAGAGAGAGAGAGAGAGTATTTCTTCATCTCTGAAGAGAAACCTACCTCAAAAAACTAGCCAATGTTCATGAGAAACGACAAATAGTAATACATTTAGCGATGGAAGTCGGATTACTGATTGAAAAGGTAGTAATGGAGAGAAGCATGTGCTTACCAAGAGGAGGGAAGTTACCATAAGAGTGAAAAACTGTCGATAATTCTTTCTTCCAATACAATTGTTAAGCCACTGCAAATTTAAGTATAAGGGCGTTAGAACAAATACCCGTTAGAAAGACAAGAGGGGCAGTCAAAATTAAGTCTTCATCAACCCAATATACCCGGCAGTGATGATCAAAATGATCGACGCATTTGTCACAAACCCGGCAATGTTTGCTGCATTTATAAACCTGAACCATAATAATAATGAAAAAAAAACACGATATAAATACAAACTTAATTATAGAAGATAAAAAAACCTGAATAATCATGAAGATCTTGAGAATCTATGAAGATTTCTAGTGGGTAATGCTAGGTTTACTATTTAATTCTATATTCTAATCTTACTTCTGATGTGTTGCTGAAGTGTTCTTCATTAATTGAATGGTAAATAATTAAAATAAAACATGAATTACACTAATTAACATGTGTCATGTCAAGACGTAAAATTAGAGTGCGAATTTAGATGGTAAATCTAGCATCACACAGAAGCATAAAGAAGATCGTCAAAAATAAAATTCATTGGAGGTATAAGTTCGTGTAGGTTCCTAGTGTCTCCACACACCTCTACTTCGCACAAACTGCAATAAAACGTGCCATCTTCACTTGTTTCTCCATCCGAGGTTTCCCGTTTAGAGGCGATGCAGTTATAGATAAAAGCACAAGGAGAGAACGCCAATAGAAAATAAGATGACCTCTTTGGTGGACTACTACCCTTCTGCTTGATTTCTGACGGGGACCCAGAATTTTCATTAGTATATCCATCTCGAGCTTTCCCTTCAGTGGCCAGGGCATTAGAATTATGAATCGACGGTTTTGATTCGCCAGAGAGCTTGGAATCTTTCAACTGCAAACTCTTTCCACTGTCGGGAATATTGAGATATTTCTTGGACTTGAAAACGCCGAAATCAGCCGGATCAGCTGCCGCACACCAAATGTAGAGACCAAACACACATGCAATCTGGACGCGAAAAAAACGACAATATGTTTAGAAGGCAAAAAGAAGGAAACTCCAGTGCAGAAGCTAAGCCATTACAAGAACAATTGCTATCCAAGATTATACAATCACTTCATTTATTAATCTAATTGTTTCAGATGGAGAAGACATAAAACCAGAGACTCTTCTCCTAATCCAATCAGAACTACATAAAAACGTCAATGAGTGCAAAGGAACTGTTGTTTCAGAGAATTCAATCGTACAAAATAGTTCTGTTTTTCGAAGCAATCGCAGCAAAAAGACAGATAAGAACCGAGCAAATGAAAAGACGAGCTGCAGTTCAAACAACCATTAGATCTCTGAAATGGTTTTTGTCAAAATATAGCGACTGGAATCCATTAGATAAGCAACTCCATTGGGTAAAACTTAAAAAAGATATACAGATAAAGAAGGGCAAAATTTATCAGTATATATAAATCTTAGGAAAAACCAACAAGATTAGAAGCATAGATCTCATTTCGAGCAAAACAAGGAAAAACAACAAATGACGTAACAAATGTTGATAAATCTGAGAGGAAAAACTTACAAGAGGAGTGTAGAGCCCAATGACAATGTACTGAAACGGTTTCCTCCCAATAAAAGGAGCAAAGAACACATAGAAAGCAAACCCCAAAGCCAGAAATACAGCAACAGCCACAACCTTCAAGGAAAATAAGGGCTAAACGAAAACCATAGTTGGATAAGAACTAATAAATGGTGAAAGACAAGTCAAGAAACCTGAAGGGGATGATAAGGGAGTTGCCATCCATGCTTCCTCATTTGCTTCTAAAACGATTAACGCAAAATGCCGAGAAAGAATCTGGAAATTGTCTGATTTTCCCCAAAATAGGAACGCTTCCAACTATCTTCTTCCACTTATTCTCGTTTTCATTAGGGAGAAAAAACGAAAATGTACAGTGGTTTTCAAAGCTTTTAGATGAGAAAAGTGGGGAAGAAGGCTGAGAAATGAAGAAGAGAAGTTGGATTTAGGATGTTACTCTCTTCTCGCAACTTCTTTCTTACTTGGTCGATTCCAAATCTTCATCTTCCAGTAGAGAAATGAAGAAAATCAAAAGAAAAATGGGCAGACCAGGGTTTTCCTTTTCTTTCCCATTATGACTCTGCAACCCCCCCTTTCACTTTAGGTTTTTGGCCTTACCTTTTCCCCTCAACAAATCATTTGCTACACTAAACTCTCTCTCTCTCTCTGTGTCACTCTCACTCTCGATGCTAAATGTTAATTATGCTACGAAAAAGAAAGGGAAATGGGCGAGAGGGATGACAGTTAGGTGGGTAAGAGTATTTTCTTTCATATAGTACATGGTCAGGGAAAGGAGCAGTGAGGAGGAGAGTGATGAGAGGAACAAACAGGAGGGAAAGCAGTGAAATTTAAGCCCTGTAGTAGACTTATCTTATATCATCTTCTCACGTCTCTTTTACAACAATTGGACAAATATCCATTCTCTCTCTTAAATGCCATGTCCTTCTTCTCAACTTTCAGCAAATTAATTCAAGCTGAGGGGGAGGGTAGCTGCTCCAGTCTCATTCGTATGATTAGATTTTCTCTAAATTTAATTATGTTTTTCTACAGTTTCACAAGAGACCAAGACTGCGAAAAAGAAACAATTAAATAATAAGTTGGTGGTGTTATTATAATCATCAAACCCACTGCATTTTCAAGGTGAAACCAGAGAATCCATGGCTGTCAAGTACAAAAAAAAAGTGAAGAAATGCACGAAAACGTCAACACCATTTATCAGAATTTGGAGATTTCAAAAAAGAATTATCAGATTATTATAAACTTTTTGACCAGAAGGACAACGAATCATGAAAGATAAGTTCCAACGAAGCGTCGTTGGATGTGTTCTTTAAAAGGTCGCTTAGAACAGGGAGCTCTAATGGAGATCGGAGGCTGACTCACAGAAGATCAGGATAGGGAAGAAGAGTTTTCCGTCTGATGTAAAATCAACGTGGTAAATTTGAGACGCAGGATATTAGCGTGCACCTCGTCGTAGTAAATCTTTTAATTAGATTCTTCATTTCTTTTTACGTATAATTTATAAAGGGGTCTGACAGAGTAGCTGAACTGCATTAAATTCTCTGGATTACTATCTGTCCTTTCTGAGACAATAATCCTGTACGTATGCACTCTACTCTCCACACATTCCCATCAAACCACGTTGACCCTTGATCAACTCTTGACCGTTGATTTTCCTCTGATCATGCCGCTCTTGGCGTTCCACGTGAAACTTTTGAAAATATTTAAGTTCAAATATATCTAATTAAATAAAAAAACTGGGCCGTGACCACTTTTTTGGTTTGTTTCTTTCTAGAGGGCTGTTTATACGCACGTGACGAGACCCGTGACCCATGTTCGCTGCATTTTGCCTTATTCGGATCTCACCTGCACGCGCTACTTGTTTTCCATTGAGGATAAGGCCGGGCGGATATGTTGTATGTTTTGGGGTGGGACCATGTGGTTCGGTTCGTTTCATGTCTTAGTTGGAGCCGAATCGTTTGGATTTTGGATCGAACTAAGATCAAACTCTTTTTTTTTTTTTTTGCTCGGTTTGGTTTTGATTTTTGATATTTTGGTTAGATCTTGATTTTGGATCAATTTTAATTGATTTGTCCTTAGTTTGGTCTAGCTTTATTATTATTTTTTTTTTGCAATTTTTAAATCTAAAAACAAATGTGTATTTATATTATATTTAATATCAATTCTGTTTTGTTCCGTCCTATTTTTTTAAAATAAGAACCAAAAACTTAACTGATAATTTTGGATTTACTCGGTTCGATTTACCTGGTTAGATCTCGATTTTGAATTGTTTTAAGCCGGTCTGTCCCCTGTTTGCGGCAAATTTGATCAGTTTTATTCGGTGTTTTTTAAATCTAAAATAAAAGCATAGGTATAATAGAGACCGATTCATTCAGTTCATATCTAAATTTAAAAAAAAAAAAAAAAGAGCTAATAACTCAACTGAGAATTTTTATTTCATTTGGTTTTATTCTAAAATTGATTTTTTTAAAATTGAAACTCAACTTAACCATACCTAAATTATCGGTTTGGTTCAGTTTACTAGGGTCGACCTCAAACGATCCCACCCCGGATCCATTCATTTGGACATTTTCAGTTAAAAGAATAAAATTGACTATTATTTATTAATTCAATTTTTTTGGTATCGTTCATTCAATATAAATAAATTAGAAAATAATACAGAAAAGTATGAGATTAATTAATTTTCAATATAATGAGATTATTTAACTCATAATGAAATGAACTTGAGATTGGGCTGCTCCTGTTTTCTTGACTGCCACAAGTTCATAGACAAGAAGCAAGAAAATAGCGAAATACCAAAGATTGGGCCTTTAAATAATTATATACAATAATTATAATTATAATATAAATAATAATTTTAAAATCAAACCTATATTGTAAATTTTGATTGACTAATTTTTTGTATTAGAATTGACAAAAAGTCAAAAGGTTTTATACTCTTATTCAAATATAATTTTGAATCCACATTTTAAGTTTTTTTATTAATAATTTGCTATATAATATCTCGGGGTTTGCAAGATAACGATGAACATTAAAATCATAGTAAATATGTAACTGATATTTCTTCGACGATTGACACCGAAAACTCTAACATCCATCCAACAGCTAGCATTAAAACGAAATAAAAATATCCTCCCATAAAACAATTTATATTAATTTGTCAACTCAGCTTCATTTGTAAAACCGTTTCATCTAGGGCTAGAAATCGGTTCGATTTAAATTATTTGAAAACCGATTTTCTAAATGTTTAATTTTAATATACGTTCAATATTCATTTAACAATTACAGACCAAACAGAAGAAATCCTTATTTAAATTCTCAGTAGTAAGTCTATCTTTTGTTTGGATACAACTAGTCAACTAAAACGCGACAACATATATCAAATTAAAATTTGTCATAATCATGTTTGTTGATATTATAACACATGAATTGTGTGTTTTGCAAAGGTTTGTACCAAACAAAGCAACATATTTTATATGCTGAACAATGAAGTTTGTTTTTTCCTTACATAACTCGAATTCACTCCTTAATCCACTCCTTAATGCATGCAATAAACTTCAACAAATACATTGTTTAGTGCCTAATAAGCACACTAATTTAAAAATATTAATATTAAAAAAGGGTATTGATTCATTGAAGACTTTCATCAAACAGCTGGTGAGTGGGAGCAAAACAGAACAAGAACATCTCCCCTTATTATAAAGTCATCCACCCAAGAGATTAAAAATAATACATTTAATTGAATTAGGTCTTAGGTTAGGTTTGAGACATTTCTTTAAAAAAATTGTTTATGAAAATTGCTATTACAATATTTTTAATTATTTAATTTGCACATTTATCCTTATTTATTTGTTACATTTACTTTCTTATTATTATATGTTTTTAAAATACTCGTTGACGTGTCAAATAATGATTGATACAATTAATATAATAAATTAACTATTTATATTTAATTACATTATTTGCACCTTAATTTCATCGATCATTGTTTGATACGACAACAAATATTTAAGAGAGTATAATTACTCTATATATGTATATACATATATCTATATATGTATATATAGATATATATACGTATATATGTATTATATACATATATGTACCTACGTATATAATAAGTACGTATGTACGTACGTACGTACGTACGTACGTGTAGACGTGTCAAATAATGATTGATACAATTAATATAATAAATTAACTATTTATATTTAATTACATTATTTGCACCTTAATTTCATCGATCATTGTTTGATACGACAACAAATATTTAAGAGAGTATAATTACTCTATATATGTATATACATATATCTATATATGTATATATATATATATATACGTATATATGTATTATCTACATATATGTACCTACGTATATAATATATACGTATGTACGTACGTACGTACGTACGTACGTGTATATATATATATATATATATATATATATATATATATATGTATATATATGATCAAATGTAATACACAAAATCCATAGAGAAGTAGTAGTACTCGAAAAGAAGTTTTCGACCCTTGAAAATTTATACAGTAATTATTATAATTAGACTAATGTTACGTTTACTCTCTTATTCTACTCTCTTAAAATACTCGCTGACGTGACAAAGAATGAGTGATACAATCTATAAATTTGCTATTTGGACACTACTTGTTATAATCTCTTTCTAAATATTCTTCCCCTTTTTTTAAACTTTATTTATTGTCTTGTATTGCTAGAAACACGGTATTCTACTTAAATTGGTAAGAAATATTTATTTATAATGTCACTCAAAAAAGAAATTAATATGCCATGAAACCAATGATTCAATTAAAACATCATAATAACAATGGTTAGGAAATATAAAAATAATTAAATAATTTCAATCTAATAACTAAAATTTTTGGTATTATTAATAAGGGAAAAGTTCAATTTAGCCCTCAACGTATGAGATCAGTGGTCATTTAGTCCCTAACGTTTATTTTTGACCCAATCAGAACCTATCGTATACATTGTTTGCAATTCAAACCCTCCCGTTAAATTTGACACGTGTTCTGCACGTGCACTGTTAAAACCCCAAAATATCATCTTTTTCTTCCGAAATTCCTAAAGTAAAAGTTAAATTTGTCCGAAATCCCTACCATAAATTCAAATTTGAATAATGAGAGATAGTTTAGTGTATGTTTTTAAGGTGAATTTAACTTTTACTTTAGGGATTTCGAGAGGAAATGATGGTATTTTAAGATTTTAGCAGTGCATGTGCAAAGCACGTGTCAAATTTAACGAAAAATTTAACTGGAGGGTTTGAATTGCAAACGGTGTATACGATAGGGTCTGATTGGGTCAAAAATAAATGTTAGGAACCAAATGACCACTGACCTTATACGTTGGGGGCTAAATTGAACTTTTCCCTATTAATAATTCACCTATATCATAAGAGAATTCTAGAATCATAAAAAATTATATAAAATATATGTTTGGCCTTTAATCTTAACGCCAAAAAAATAAGACTGTGTACTAACTCTCCGAATTAAAGTGTTTTAGCAATTAAGTTTACGTTGTTAGGGTTATTGTTGTCAGGACCCGATTCCTTCCCAAGAACCGGACCCCGACAAGCTCTACAGGATTCCCGAAGTGGGAAGCGGAGTCCTCCGAACTCACTTGCATGGATCTGTTTGAATTTAATCTATTCCATTCTTTAACCTGGTATCTCAAATTAATATATTTCATATATCCAAACAATATAAATATTCCAAACATATATACATTATACATTTCAATATTTACATCATTATCTGTTAGAGTATTCTAATTATGCAGAAGCTATTACAGAGTTATAGGTCACCACACGTGACCGTTCAAAAAGAGTTTATACAATTACTAAAACTAACTAAACCCGGTCTCAACTAAAAAAGAATACCATATACCTTGATGGTTTGCCTATGTCTCTTTATCAACCTTATATTGCCTTTGCTTTACCATATCGGTGAACGTTTTCGTTATCTGAAAAATATACAATATCCACATAATGAGCTTTACACTCAGCAAATAACTCTAGCAGTTAGAATAGCTAACTCAGACTCTATACATACTATCTAGGACCATTCTCTATTCTCCACCTAATAGTGATTATTTTGAAATCTAAATTTTAATACAATTATGTTTTGAAATCCATGCCATTTTATAAAATGTATGCAAGTTCGTAATTAACTTTTTAAAAATCTATCAACCACTGTTCAAACCATTTTCAACAATTAAATTAATCCAATGCAAATATAAACAAGTTTGCACACATTTAAAACCTTCTTTTTTATCAAATTTCCAAAAGCAGCTTTTAACATTCAATTGTAAGTGTCAAGATGCAATTAACTCTAAACCGATCATATATGACCATCACACACCCCTACAAGTTCCCGGGCTTTCTTCGTTAGGGTTGTAGAACCCCTTTTGTATTGCTCCCTCTCGAGGTTTAGGGACTTTCAACCCAAGGAGAACATATAGTTAATCTCCTACTCAGTTTCATAGTCATAATCATCGCACACGAAGAGGCAAGTCTAGTCCATTGGGTTCCTGTGTTACCAAGACTTCCAACTTCCTCCTTTCTAAAATGCATACTTTAAAACGTTTATAAAACAAATAATATGTATGTTTAAAATAACGCAACCTACCAATGCTGTGATGACTCGAATGTGCACGTATGGTACGATAGCTGCACGAACCGGAACCCGGATGGTGGTACGTCCGCGCGGGCAAATCGGAAGGTGACAGGTCGTAAAGAGGGGGTCGTCACAATCCCACATCGCTTAGAGAAGTATGTGGAAATGAAACATATGTAAAGAGACCCTTCCAATACAGTAAGATGCATTTTGGAGCACAATTGGCAACGGATCCCATAAGAACTCCAAAGTTAAAAGTGCTTCGGCGAGAGCAATTCCAAGTTGGGTGACCTTTCGGGAAGTTCTCGCCAAACAAAGCCGTGAGGGGAGGATATTGTGCTACGGCCCAATCCCCAGAGTGGACAATATCTTCCTAGGAAAATATATGGTACGATGGCTGCACGAACCGGAACCCGGATGGCGGTATGTCCGCGCGGGCGAATCGGAAGGTGACAGGTCGTAAAGAGGGGGTCGTCACAATCCCACATCGCTTGGGGAAGTATGTGGAAATAAAACATATGTAAAGAGACCCTCCCAATATAGTAAGACGCGTTTTGGAGCACAATTGGCAACGGATCCCATAAGAACTCCGAAGTTAAAAGTGCTTCGGCGAGAGCAATTCCAGGTTGGGTGACCTTTCGGGAAGTTCTCGCCAAACAAAGCCGTGAGGGGAGGATATTGTGCTACGGCCCAATCCCCAGAGCGGACAATATCTTGCTGGGAAAAAGGGTCGTTACAAATGGTATCAAAGCATGTACCCAATAAGGAAATGTGGCCAACGAGGACGTTGGGCCTCCGAGAGGGGGTGATTGTGATGACTCGAATGTGCACGTATCGTACGATGGCTGCACGAACCGGAACCCGGATGGCGATACGTCCGCGCGGGCGAATCGAAAGGTAACAGGTTGTAAAGAGGGGGTCGTTACAATCCCACATCGCTTGGGGAAGTATGTGGAAATGAAACATATGTAAAGAGACCCTCCCAATATAGTAAGACGCGTTTTAGAGCACAATTGGCAACGGATCCCATAAGAACTTCGAAGTTAAAAGTGCTTCGGCGAGAGCAATTCCAGGTTGGGTGACCTTTCGGGAAGTTCTCGCCAAACAAAGCCGTGAGGGGAGGATATTGTGCTACGGCCCAATCCCCAGAGCGGACAATATCTTGCTGGGAAAAAGGGTCGTTACAATCCCACATCGCTTGGGGAAGTATGTGGAAATGAAACATATGTAAAGAGACCCTCCCAATATAGTAAGACGCGTTTTAGAGCACAATTGGCAACGGATCCCATAAGAACTTCGAAGTTAAAAGTGCTTCGGCGATGGCCGGAACCCGGATGGCGATACGTCCGCGCGGGCGAATCGAAAGGTAACAGGTTGTAAAGAGGGGGTCGTTACAATCCCACATCGCTTGGGGAAGTATGTGGAAATGAAACATATGTAAAGAGACCCTCCCAATATAGTAAGACGCGTTTTAGAGCACAATTGGCAACGGATCCCATAAGAACTTCGAAGTTAAAAGTGCTTCGGCGAGAGCAATTCTAGGTTGGGTGACCTTTCGGGAAGTTCTCGCCAAACAAAGCCGTGAGGGGAGGATATTGTGCTACGGCTCAATCCCCAGAACGGACAATATCTTGCTGAGAAAAGGGGTCGTTACAAATGCAATTGATATTTAAAACCAATATGTTCAATTCAACGTAAACCTCGTTTTCAAAATTTTACGTTTTAATATTTCAATAAAATCAGAAATAAACAATTTTCACAATTCATTTTCCAATTTGCATAAAAACGATATCAATTAATTACTACAATCCATCCAATTGCAACCAATCATAATAATTTATAAACCTATCCAGAACCAAGACAAAAATTTAAACTATCTTCACCTAATAATGCAATAAAATCTAAACTAACTATTCTAAACAATAGATTTACTTACCTTATGTCCTTAGCACAATTTATAACAAATTGATCAATATTCTTTGTGATTTGATAAGCCTATAGCACAATGAATTCCATCATTAGCATCATACCCATTAGATTATATATATATATAGCCTCAAATTTGAGAAATTCCAATTCAAAGGTTTCACAAGATAATGTATATGCACACCTAAACTCAACTTAAGCACCCTATCATATTGGTTTCGAACCTAACATAACCAATTAAACCCTTCCATAGATCAAATTCAAAATTGACTCAATATGTTGTACTAACTTCTAAAATTAATAGCTCATGATATACTTATCCAAATGTTTCAATTCCAAAATATATAGTTCACTCAAAATGTCCACTCTACCATATCGAAACCATTTAACAATCGAAAACCATTAGGTTGGGCTAACTATACAAAAATCGAGACTGTCCCTGTTTTTCACAGTTTTTGAATCTATTTGCCATATATGCTCAAACATCCATAAATTAACAATTCCTTCTATTTATAATCCCAATTATAAGCTTACAATAAGATTAAGCATCATATAAGCGGAAGAGTTGAACAACAAACCCAATTTTCGTGCACTAAATACAATCAACTCTTCATATCATCAACAAAACTCAACCAAAATAACAACTCTTTCACCTTGAAACCATAAATTTGATAAACCCATAAAGAAACTAAATCTTGCTTTTAAATCTTGAGAAATTTGAGTGAAAGAGGGAGGAAAATAATGGGTTTCTATGGATTCCAAATATAAAGATTAATTTCACTTAAGAGAGGTTTTACTTGGGTAAAGATAACAAATGTGAGGTGTTATCTTTTGAGTGGGGGATTTCTTATCAAACCTTATCCCTAATCCTCATCTCCCTCCTCTAATTAAATAAAAATTTTCTTCCCCTTTTGACTCAACCACATAATCCTCATAAAACCTCTCTAAATGATAAATAGATCACATTCACTTTAAGCCTCAATGCCAATTGCTCCATTTAACCTCACAAGTTTGACTTTTCAACTATGTCACATATGTCATGTTTATTCTTACAATTTTGACTTTTCAACTTTTGTGGGGCCCACCTAAATATTTATACATCTTACCTTATGATTCTTTTCAATTTCTTGTTTATTATTTACCGAGCTACACTTTAGTATAATCCAATACCATCTTTTACCATTAATATTTATATATCACTCATATATATAAATATCCACAAATACATCATTTACCAAAAATATAATAAAAGTTCGAACCATTACATTCTCCCCACGTTAATAAAATTCCGTCCCGAAATTTATCTCTAACTTAATTTTTTAAAAAGTTGAGAGTATTTTTCTATATTCACTTTCTAGCTGCCATGTAGCTTCTTCGACTCCTCTCCTCTTCCATAAGACTTTGACAATTTGAATAACTTTATTCTATAGCACTTTATTCTGTGAATCCAGAAGAGCAACCGGTTCTTCCAATATTGTCATATCTGATTGAAGTTCCAATTCAGTCCAATCTAACACATGCGAAGGATAGGGCTCATATTTATGCAACATTGAAATATGAAAAATATCATGGATTCCCACCAATTGAGGAGGTAGTGCGATTTTATAAGCCATCGGACCTACCCTTTGCAATATATGAAAAGGTCCGACGAATCTTAGAGATAATTTGCCACCCTTTCTAAATTTACTCAAACTCCGATGTGATTTTACCTTGATAAACACATGATCACAATCATCAATTTCAAGTGGTCTTCTCTGTCTACCAGCATAACTCTTCTGACGACTTTGAGCAGTTTCCAA